>JAOTNS010003935.1:270000-520000 GCA_028476615.1 Culter alburnus | reverse complement strand
GGATGGATGATGATGGATGATGGATGGATTGAGGATGGAGGATGGATGGATGGATGGATGGATGATGGATGGATGGATGGATGGATGATTGGGTGGAAGATTGGATGGATGGATGGATGGATGGATGGATGATGGATGGAGATGGATGATCGATGGATGGATGATGATGGATGGATGGATGATTGGAGGATGGACGGATGATGGATGATGGGATGGATGATGGATGGATGGATGATGGATGGGATGGATGGATGGTGGATGATGGATGGATGATGGGTGGATGATTGATGGATGGATGGATGGATGAATGATTGGATGGATGATGGATGGATGGATGGATGGATGGATGGATGGATGGATGATGGATGATGGATGGGATGATGGATGATCGATGGATGGATGGATGATGATGGATGGATGGATGATATGGATGGGATGGATGGATGATGGATGGATGGATGGATGATGGATCGGATGGATGATGATGATGGATGGATGGATGGATGGATGATCAGATGGATGGATGGATGGATGAGATGGATGATGGATGATGGATGGATGATGGATGGATGGATGGATGATGATGGATGGATGGATGGATGGATGGATGGATGGATGGATGGATGATCAGATGGATGGATGGATGGAAAATAGAATGTTTGTTCAAAGTTATCTGATCTTTTAATACTTTATTAATTGTTCATGGAACGTTTTTTCTGAATGTTTGTTGGAAGTTCATCTAACTTGTTTCAGAACGTTGACAGAACATTCAGAATTAAAGTTTTAACAACTTAATGGTTAGCCGGGAAATACTTAAATCTTCCAACAGAAAATCCTGATCAATCATCATGTTGTCAGATTGTTTAATACGTCAGTATCAGTGAACAACAGAAAGTTTCTCATACTCTTATTCTCAGAGGAAAGCAAACATTTACAGAGAAACCGACTGACCCTCTGAACCTTCAGTCTCATACGCTCTGAACTTCACAGTCCCGGTGGAAGCGAGGAACACGTGTTAATGAATCAGTGTCATACTTATTTTCTCCCTGCTGGGCTCATTATGCCAATGTGTTTGTCTTTCTCTGCACTCATTTACTATTATTGATTTGTTCCTACGCTTTCAACCTCTTTTCCAATATCAGTAAGTAAGCAGTGCCTATTAAGCCAGAGTCTTTACAATGCAAAACTCCCTGTGGTTTTGGCGAGCGGCCATTCGCCCTACATATGGGAATAAAACCAATCCGCAAACAACGTGGGAGCTTGTGATAACAAACTAGACAGAATGCAAACTTAATTTCTTTCACGAGCTTTCCGCACTCCTTCGTTTCACAGGAGAAAGAGCTGAAAGGATTGATAGAGACGTATTAATTCGGGCCTCCTACCGTGAAACTGACAACAGCCACACATGAAAGGCTTCTACAGTCTCTGTCATCATTATTCCGTCATTGAGACGTTTTTGCCTGTGCGAAGCAATGTTATTACCTTCTGATATGGTTTGCAGCCATTCAGCGGGATCTTGAACAAAAGGTAACACAGCACAAGCTCCCTTGTAATTCCTCTCCACATCTTCAGAGTCAGCCGGCTTTATTCTGTACTGTGCATAAAAAATAAATCACAAATGACTGAATATAATGTTGCAATGCCAGAGTTTCTGTTTGCATGTGGTCAAAAATGATCAAATTGATTTTTTATATCAATAAAATGATTCTACTATATTTTAGTTTGATGTTTTTTTTATTTTATATTTTAAGGGGATTTTATGGTACTGAATTATATTTATACAGTCAGTAGTTATAATTCATTTATTGACTTTTTGAGCATAGAGCTGAAAATGAAATTTTCAACAAACTGTGGTAAATCTTGAATGTTTTGGAGCAACAGACTGAAGTTTGGTCTCTTTTTAAAGACGACACTTGGGAGATTATTGCTGAAGTGGAAAACGTTTTTAAAAAAAGTGAACAAAGTTATAGAAGTTTAAAGTTATTGATATGAAAAATATATATTTTCAGTTTTTATATGAAATATATATTTTCCAAAACACGTTTTACACTAAAACTGCAAGAAAATCAAAGCTATACATCTAAACAAGTTGTGTTCCAAATTTGAGGTTGATATATCAAAAAATGAGCTTTCAGTCAGATTTTGTTTGGGTGCAGTACCAAACGCTTCCACTAGATGAAATTCGTTTCCCATTTATTTCCAATGTGCTCATTTTTAACCAATAGGAGCACAAATGTGACTATTTTCTTAGCACCATTTAACCTTTTCAAATCATGTCAATGATTTTTTTGTGGGTGTGATTTTTTTGCAAGTGCCCCAGAGGGTTAATTTATAAATAATATAATATAAAAATGTTATATTTTTATATAAATATTTTATTATTTATATAAATTATTTTATTTTTAATATAAAAATGTATTTTAAATTATAAATAATTTTTAATGTAAATTGTATATATTGATATATTTACCAAGTTTTGTACCATTCTGATGAAGTAGAAAATTCAAAAAAAAAAAGAAAAAAAATGTCAAAAGAAAAATGAACAAAGAGCAATAGAGGATTAATATATAAATAATAAAATATAAAAATGTTATATTTTTATATAAATATTTTATTATTTATATATAAATAATTTAATTTTTAATAAAAAAAATAATATATAAATTATTTTTAATATGTACTGAACTAAGGCAAGTTTTCTGAAAATGTTGTTTAAATATGCAAATGAGGCATTTCCTAATTAAACATGCACATATTTGCATACATTTCCAGAACACTGGATAAAGCCAGGATTAAAATTCTAGTTTGATTTTGTTGACATATTAGATTTAAAGGATTTTACAGAGGAGATTTTGGATTTCTCTTTTTAGCACAGACTGAAGTTTGGACTCTTTTTAATGACGATACTTGGGAGATTATTGCTGGAATGGAAAAAGTTTTAAAAAGTAAATTTAAAGTTATAGAAGTTTAAGATTATTGTCATGAAAAATGCACAAAAATAATATTTTAAATTTTTATATGAAATATATATTTTCCAAAACATGTTTTACTCTAAAACTGCAAGAAAATCAAAGCTATAAATCTAAACAAGTTGTGTTCCAAATTGAGGTTGATATCTCAAAAAATGAGCTTTCAGTCAGATGTTGTTTGGGCGCAGTACCAAACGCTTCCACCAGATGAAATTCGTTTCCCATTTATTTCTCTTTTTTGACCGCGAGGAGTACAAGAGTGACTAAATTTTTCAGCACCATTTAACCTTTTCGAATCATGTCCATGAAATGTTTCAAGTGCCAAAACCTTTACCAAGTTTCGTACAATTCTGATGAATTAAAAATTCGGGAAAAAAAACAAAATTTTTCGGTCAAAAACAAACCAAGAGCAACAGAGGTTTAATATATAAATAATAAAATTATTGAACTAAGGCAAGTTTTCTGAAATGTTATGTTTAAATATGCAAATGAGGTATTTTCTAATTAAATACGCACACATTTGCATACATTTCCAGAACACTGGATAAAGCCAGGATCACAATTCTAGTTCAGACATATTAGAGTTAAAGGTTTTTACAGAGGAGATTTTGGATTTCTCTTTTTTATCACTCCATAGATCAGAAAATACTGTCAACAGACTGAAAGAAACACCTTTTCACCATGTGTTAAATGGAATAAAATGTTCTATGAATCAGGTGAATGATGTATGAACAAACACAGAATATAGATATGGTGTGTGTGAAGCTGCTGAAGTGGACAATTATGATTCAAACTCGCTGCCTTTAAAGAGATGGATTGATATTGAAATCTACAGACGCAAGGGGATGAAGTGCAATAAAATACTTAAATGTGTATTTTGGATATTTTCTTTCCACTAGTCTGAAAGAAGATGTGTTAGGAAGCAAAATAGACCTCAAAATTGACCAGTGCATGAAAAACCATGTTTTCCCTGTAGTGTCTCGCCTTAATAGACTAAAAAAAAAGCACTGTGTGGTGTTAAAATAAATGTCCCCTCGATCCATCTGAAATTGCATTACGAGATTCTCACAGGCTTGCGGGCTGAATATTAGATTTCTAGAAAAGTCAATAGAGGACCTCGTTATTAAAGTGAATAAATATTCTCACCCCTCAAAGCGATCTCAAATCCTGCATTTCTCAAATGCTGAGTTTTTTTATTTATTATCGACAGGATAATGCTGACACACACTATTCTGCCTCATGGCTTTTTATATGAAAGTGAATGTGTGTGAACAGAGAAACTCGCCGATAACTCATGAATGACTTTATTAGACTAGATTGCTTCACCTCGTCTGTCTGCGGTCGGAGGCCGGTGTCTGTCGCACTATTTCTGCACTACATTCATTTTAGATTTGATTGATCTCTGTATATTTCAGCAATGTTGGAATACAAACTTGATCTTGCTAAACCACTGGGTTTTTTTTTTTTTTGCAGTTTTGTCACTCAAAAAAATTGGTGTAGACAACTTTTGCTCAGAAATTGCTAGTAAATTGTTTTAAAATAAATTCTACATTGAAAAAAATGGTGTTTTCACTCAGAAATTGCTAGTAAATTGTTTCAAAATAAATTCTACATTGAAAACGAATTGGTGTAGACACTTTTCACTTAGAAATTGTTAGTAAATTGTTTCAAAATAAATTCTACATTGAAAAAAATAATGTAGAAACCATTTTCACTCACAAATTGCTAGTAAATTGTTTTAAAATAAATTCTACATTGAAAAAAAAATAGTGTAGAAACAATTTTCACTCAGAAATTGCTAGTAAATTGTTTTAAAATGAATTCTACTTTGAAAAAAAAAAGATTGGTGTAGACACTTTTCACTTAGAAATTGTTAGTAAATTGTTTCAAAATAAATTCTACATTGACAAAATTAGTGTAGAAACAATTTTCACTTAGAAATTGTTAGTAAATTGTTTCAAAATAAATTCTACATTGAAAAAAAAATGGTGTAGAAACAATTTTCACTTAGAAATTGTTAGTAAATTGTTTCAAAATAAATTCTACATTGAAAAAAGATGATGTAGAAACCATTTTCACTCACAAATTGTTAGTAAATTGTTTCAAAATAAATTCTACATTGACAAAAATTAGTGTAGAAACAATTTTCACTTAGAAATTGTTAGTAAATTGTTTCAAAATAAATTCTACATTGGTGTAGAAACAATTTTCACTTAGAAATTGTTAGTAAATTGTTTCAAAATAAATTCTACATTGAAAAAAATTGGTGTAAAAACAATTTTCACTTAGAAATTGCTAGTAAATTGTTTCAAAATAAATTCTACATTGAAAACGAATTGGTGTAGACACTTTTCACTTAGAAATTGTTAGTAAATGTTTCAAAATAAATTTACATTGACAAAAATTTGTGTAGAAACAATTTTCACTTAGAAATGTTAGTAAAAAATAAATTCTACATTGAAAAAATTGGTGTAAACAATTTTCATCAGAAATTGCTAGTAAATTGTTCAAAATAAATTCTACATTGAAAAAAAATTGGTGTAAAAACAATTTTCACTTAGAAATTGCTAGTAAATTGTTTCAAAATAAATTCTACATTGAAAACGAATTGGTGTAGACACTTTTCACTTAGAAATTGTTAGTAAATTGTTTCAAAATAAATTCTACATTGACAAAAATTGGTGTAAAAACAATTTTCACTTAGAAATTGCTAGTAAATTGTTTCAAAATAAATTCTACATTGAAAACGAATTGGTGTAGACACTTTTCACTAAGAAATTGTTAGTAAATTGTTTCAAAATAAATTCTACATTGAAAAAAATAATGTAGAAACCATTTTCACTCACAAATTGCTAGTAAATTGTTTTAAAATAAATTCTACATTGAAAAAAAATTGTAGAAACAATTTTCACTCAGAAATTGCTAGTAAATTGTTTAAAATGAATCTACTTTGAAAAAAAAATTGGTGTAGACACTTTTCACTTAGAAATTGTTAGTAAATTGTTTTAAAATGAATTCTACATTGAAAAAAATAATGTAGAAACCATTTTCACTCACAAATTGCTAGTAAATTGTTTTAAAATAAATTCTACATTGAAAAAAAATTAGTGTAGAAACAATTTTCACTCAGTAATTGCTAGTAAATTGTTTCAAAATAAATTCTACATTGAAAAAAATTATGTAGAAACCATTTTCACTCACAAATTGCTAGTAAATTGTTTCAAAATAAATTCATTGAAATAAAATTGATGTAGAAACAATTTTCGCTGAGAAATTGTTAGTGAATTGTTTCAGAATAAATTCTATTCAATTTCTGACCAAAAATTGTGTCTACACCAATTTTTGTCAATTTAGAATTTATTTTGAAACAATTTACTAACAATTTCTGAGCGAAAATGGTTTCTACACCAATTTTTTTCAGTGCACTGCATCTAACGTATACACTTTACCAGTTCACACATTCAATTCAATTCTCCATATTCCGGCTAACACATCACTCTGACACCCTTCAAATCGAGCGGTGACTGTTGTGCAAGGTCTCGTTCTTCACTAGAGATGTTTGCCTTGAATTTCTGCCGCTCTGTGCATTTTAATTATCCGTATTATTCTCACAGCGGTCGCACAGCCCATGACGCCCAGAGACCTGATTGGTATTTCTGTAAGGTTTTTAGAAGCACTGGAGACAATTTACTTCTCCTCCTCGAGTTAATTCATTTATTTATGTGTGGCGAATGAAGATTTAGCATTGTTAGTTACACAAACACAATGACATCTCAGGGAGATTAAAGCATCCCGTCCACCGCGGCGCATGCTGTGAATTAATTAGCTGGTTAGGAACAGAACGATCCCTTAGAGTAGTAAACACAGCCCACACCAGAACATCGACACCGGCCTGCGTTCACATCCACTCAAATTACTGCATTACTGAAGCTCAAACATGGTGCAGCGTTCTCTAATTCAAAATAAGCCATGTTTTCAACATGAAAACTGTAAATAACAATGGTAAACTCTCAGTATATGATGCCATGGTGAGAGTCTGCTCCTGAATGAGCTCAGCTGTGACATTTCCAGTGTAAGTGCATTATTTCCTGCCACTACAGATGGTGATGGACTCTTGAGTTACACTGAAAAAGCAATAACAACATGCAAAACGCACAGCTGAAAATCAAACACTGCCAAGAGAAGCTGTCGAGGCTGTTTAAGAGCAGGTATTTTAGTGTTTGCATGAAAATGCATTGAAAAAAAAGCAAGATGATGCAGCGTCCAAACGCATCCACTTCTGAGCTGATGTACATATTAGAGCGCAGGCTCGTATTTTTGCAATTACGGTCTAATTAAAGACTTTGGATTTCTCCCAATAGTGCTGACTTGGGTATTAAATCACACAGAGGCAAATTGGTGAAAATTTTATTTATCTGTCTTTAGTGTGTAATGTTGCTGTTTGAGCATGAAAAGCTTATTATTATTCTCTATATCAGTGTCAGTGTTTCTGAAACGCCTCCATCTTCACAATATTCCTCATTTAAATAATCTATGCGCATAATAAAGGGGCGGGGCCTGGTTGAGAGGCGGGACATTTCCCAAACACCAATCACAACACACTGCTCCCGCCGACCAATCAGAGCACACTGTGCTTTTCAGAAGGAGGGGCTTCATAGAGACAGGAAGTAAACAGAGCGTTACTGACAGACTGGGAAGAGAGGAGCTGCAAAATAATCAACATTCAAGCATAATGGGTTTTACACGCTTTTGTTTTTCTAAACACTATTTGGTTCAAAACTAGCTAACCAACCCATAATAGCTCTGTGTCTGGAAGGTTTGTGTAAATTAAGAAAGTAGTCAGTTTCTTGGCTCATTAAACACATGCAGGAACACTTTGTCTCCTATTGCTGTCCTTGCTGATTGATTTTTTGTTTGCGTCTGCAGTAATTTCAGTCTGCTCTTGTTGACTGACCTCTATCATTTGCAATTATGTTCAATGCCCAAATTTTCCTGACACACTATTTTTTTCACTGACAATGTTAGCGCTGCAGTTTAAACATGTTTTACCAAGTGAAATCAATAATGTAAGTTCATGCAATTAAAGGATTAGTTCACTTCAGAATGAAAATTTCCTGATAATTTACTCTCCTCCATGTCATCCAAGATGTTCCTGTCTTTCTTTCTTCAGTGGAAAAGAAATGAAGGTTTCTCAAAAAGATCTTGGGGATGACATGGGGGTGAGTAAATTATCAGGAAATTTTCATTCTGAAGTGAACTAATCCTTTAGCAAAAACCGAACACCAAAACAATTAAAAAAAATTTATAATTATCACCGATAATCAAATGAATACACTGGCTCCTCAGAGATCAGACCTTGACACAGGGTTATTATAGTTAACTAAAACTAAAACTAAAAAACATATATATTTTACACACTTTTAAGAGACGTTTGTTTTTGGGAAAACAGCATCTGATTCACTCTTTGATTTTCAGAACTCCCTCAAGAGAAAAGATCATTATAATTCTGTATGAATCATTACTTTATTGGAGATCAAAATAAGTAAACCGCCTCGCATCTGCCATCAAAAACATTCAGAATTAATGAAACGTCACGTCCCACAAGAGCCGCGCTCAAAGCATTAAATATGTTGTTATTTTACAGTTCAAGTGGAAGTGTCACACATGCCTTACTGCTAACATGTTGTACTCGGATTACATACGGCATCATTAGCATACTGATTTGCCTAATATTCACAATAAAAGATTCTCATTACTACGATTTTCCTTCATGGGTTCGATTCCCAGGAAATGCATCAACTGATAAAACGCAGACCTTGAATGCATCTGAGTCACTTTAGATAAAAGCATCTGCCAAATGCATAAATGAAAACCTCTGTAAAATAAAAACATTTTTACTCACACACTCAAATATCAAAATCAAGATCAAAATCAACTTGAAATAGCTCGCTTTTCTGTGACCACAACCATAAGTCAAGATTTGTTGACCTGGAAAGAGGATATTTAATAACCAAACAGCATAGTATTATTATTGCATGTTATTGCAGTCTAATAAAACAGTTAGTTATTCAAAGACAACATGTAAAAATACAATGAACATGCATATGTTTAGCAAAATGTTCCTTTTTCTAGTTGACTAACAAGTTTTTGAACTTTTCTGAGGTAAATGATGTTATATGACATTGTTTACAAGCTGTTTTGTTGACGCGTTTGAAACGCTGATTGATCAACTACATGAGACGTGAAACAGATTTCAATAAGTTGTTCTGTATCTTTCAACATTCCTTCTGATGTTCATGCATGTTTATTTCATCCGTGACTGAAGATTTGTTAACGAATGACCTAAAAAGATGTTAATTAATAGCCAAACAAGGTAATATTACCATCACTTCTTGTTGTAGATGTTTAAATGTTTAAAAATGCTACACAGTCCTAATAAGAGCTAGACATCATTGACTTTAAAAACATCTTTTGATTAAAAAAATTTCTTGCAATTAGAATTTTACAGCCAAAATTTCATGTATATCCAATAAGATGCAAATTAAACTCATTTGCGAGGAGAATCCACCAGTGAATTGAGACAGATATAGCACATGTTAGAGCTGCTTTTGGCCACATAAAACACTGTGAAAGAAAGACATGCTTTTACTTGCTGATTACGAAGCGTGACCTCACTCCCTCTGTGACCCTCGAAACGTTCAAGCTCACAATAACCGATTCATTTATTTCTGTCGGAGATGACGGCCCCCAGAGTGTGATGTGACGCCCCAGATGGCGGCTTTACGTGAAACATAGATGATTTGCGGCCTGACAAATGAAGCGGGGAAAACAGGAGGTGCTGTTGACTCATTTTTCACATTATAATGAACTGCAGCATCAGGGAGGAACATGTTCAGGTTCAGCCGGTGTGGCGGCGGCAGTCGTGTGGGTCACGGGTCAAACTCGGCACATTAGGAGGATCGTAACGGTGTCAGCGAGCGGATATCCTGCTTTCTGTCGTGCAGGAATTGCTCGCACGATTCTACGAAACACCTCCAGCTTCATTTCTTCTGAATAATTCATGCTTCATTAATTGGAAAGTAAATGAATTCCAATGTTTCCATACATGAATAATGTGAACGATTAGTCTGTCTAAATCATTTACCAGCATCCCTTGAGAAACCAGAGCGACCCGTGAGCGTCTTTTCACCTTACGCTCATCATGTATTTGCACAAGTCGAGTTTTTTGTTTAAAATCAATAGATATTTCTATACAATGAAAGCAAGAGCACCAACATGAAATGTGAAAAGACTGTGATTGACTGTACAAATAGATTTGACTAGAAATATGAGGTGTATTTCTGCAGACGGCCAAAAAGAGAAGCAAATGGATCGCTGCAATCCACAGAAACAACTGGATTTGCCATTTTCATTTTGTGTCAATATGTTGAATTTTGGGGTAAAATCATATTATATATTGTATTGGCAACTCATCAATTAAATATTTAGCATCTTATATTCTGCATAATTGGATGTTTTTAAAAAAAACACTGACAAAAACTATAAAGTTAAAATTATGTAAAAAGTCAAAATTACGACATATTGTCATATTTATGAGATTATGTTATAATTATAACATACAAAGTAATAATTATGACATAAAAATCCATAATTATTACATAAAAAGCCATAATTATGAAATAAAAAGTTAAAATTAATGCATACTAAGTCATTTTTATGAGATGAAAAGTCAAAATTATGATATACTTAGTGGAAAATCTGACATAAAAAGTCAAACTTATGACATATAAAGTTAAAATGATGTCATAAAAAGTCAAAATTACGACATATTGTCATATTTATGAGATTAAGTTATAATTATAACATACAAAGTCAGAATTATGACATAAAAAAGCCATAATTATGACATGCCAAGTCATGATTATGAGATCAAAAGTCATAATTCTAACAGAAAAGAAAAAAATATGATATACTAAGTGAAAAATCTGACTTAAAAAGCCATAATTATGAAATAAAAAGTTAAAATTAATGCATACTAAGTCATTTTTATGAGATGAAAAGTCAATTCTAACAGAAAAAGTCAAAATTATGATATACTTAGTGGAAAATCTGACATAAAAAGTCAAAATTATGACATATAAAGTTAAAATGATGTCATAAAAAGTCAAAATTACGACATATTGTCATATTTATGAGATTAAGTTATAATTATTACATACAAAGTCAGAATTATGACATAAAAATCCATAATTATTACATAAAAAGTCAGAATTATGACATGGCAAGTCATGGTTATGAGATGAAACATCATAATTCTAACAGAAAAGAAAAAAATATGATATACTAAGTGAAAAATCTGACTTAAAAAGCCATAATTATGAAATAAAAAGTTAAAATTAATGCATACTAAGGCATTTTTATGAGATGAAAAGTCAATTCTAACAGAAAAACTCGAAATTATGATATACTTAGTGGAAAACTTGCCTTAAAAGCCATAATTATGAAATAAAAAGATCGAAATTATGACATATAATGTTAAAATGATTATGTAGAAAGCCCTACTAATGACATAAGTTGAAATTATGACAAAAATCATAATTGTGACTTTTTATCTCATAATTATGACTTTTTATGTCATATTTATATGATTTACCAAAGCATGTTTTCTTCTCATGTGGCAGAACATTCAGATGTCGTCAGACTTCAGGCTATAATATTAATACTGAGAGAGATAGAAGAAACCTGTTGCTTTAGGAAACAGATGATAGCAGTTATTTTCTCCTTTTGGAGTAAAATCATATTATATATTGTATTGGCAACTCATCAAATAAATATTTACCATCTTATATTCTGCATAATTGGATGTTTTTAAATAAACACTGACAAAAACTATACAAGAAAAAAGTATCAAGTATCAAGTATCAGCAAGTATCAAACAAGTATCAGCTGTATGAAATGTGGCCCACATTTGGTTTTTGACCACTGAAAATGTGTACAGTTGACCAATTTGCTCATGGAGCCACATTCAGATCTCCATATCTCTGTGATTGAACAATCGAGGGCCATTAAAATGAAGATACCAAAAGAAAAGTTTATTAAGAACCAGAATCTAAAAGGATATTAAGATGTCTTTAAAACTTCTTGAGTTACAGACATGCAAACTTGAGGCAAAGAACACAAGAAGTGCTTTTCTGCCATTTTTGAACGGTCACTGTTGGCATATAATGAAACACAGATTGATAAAGTCAACAGATTTTACTAATAGATCTACCAATCTCTGTGTAAAAATAAAATAATGATGCTGCCATCTTTCTAAAGTCATTTTTACACTCCTCTAATTTGCTCCAAATCTCAGGTGAAAATGGTCATTTTGACCCCCTCTACAGAATAGTGGATTACTCAGTAAATATACATCTGTGATGTTTAATATTTTGGCTTTCATCACTATTTATGTTTGTCTTTCTACAGAAAAAATATGAACAAAATGAAAAATTTGAGCTGGGGAAGTTTCCGAAATTTTGTTGATTTGACATGGAAATACCCTACTTTTTACTATACAAAAATATTTTTTACTGTATTTTTGATCAAATAAACAATCATCACAAGTTGGTTTCCCAAAACTCAAACTCTGACCTGTAATCTGTGATGACTTTTTAAGACTGACAGTGAAACACATCTTGAACGAAAGCCTGTTTCAGCTTTCTGATATGAAACAGAGTAGCATAATTCCTCCACTTCCAGAGATTGTTTATATATTATTTTGACGTCTCATATCAGAGGAGACCGATTCAGTTTAGACCGAACATGATGGATTTTGAAGATTTTTCTAACCCTCCGTTGTTTGTCTTGAGGACAGACTGAAACACATGATAATGACGATCACTTTGATCCTGAAAACATCAACTCTACAGTCAAGCATTTCTGACGGCATCGCCATAGAAGAGAAAAAGCTGAAGATTTATAATGTATTTTAGTATAAATATGTGCAGAACTATGTTTGGACAACAGATGTGGATGCATTTACATAAGCATATGAGAAAACACTTTTCAATAAGGTTTTGTTAACATTAGTTAACGTGAGCACTTTAGATAATATGCATGAGGATATGATTACTGATTCTTGAGCGTGTTCCTCATTGGGAAGAACATGAAACGGGTCATGACTGATGGAAATGTGTCTGTGTTTCCTGAAGGGTTTCTCATTTATAAGAAATTCCACTCATTATTTCTCAGTGAGACGCAATTAAACAAACTCCAAACTCAAATTTTAGCTTCCAATTAGATGCAGAAAAGCAGCAGATAAACGATTGTGACGCGCGTCTGTTAAACTCACGGCTGTGGATTAGAGTCGCCGCCGCAGACGTGCTTCTACACGCGGCACGAAGCTTTGAGGGCTTTAAGTCTTGGGAAATGTTCAATTGTTAAACCTACTTCTCTTTGGAGAATGTGAGTGTTTTCGTTTGCCAAGGAAGAACTAATTACTGGCGTATAGAGGCTCGCAGCCGTGTGTGGAAAACTGGCCTTCCTCTGTGAGCTCAGAGCAGCTGGAAGCGTTTGACCGCTGACGCCTGTGAGATCGTGACCAAAGAACAGCAATTAGAGAAGAACATCTCTGTAACGTGGAGCACTTCTCAGGGAATGTGCTTCACCAGGACTCAGCTGAACGTCTGATGACTAGCTGTTTTCCAACAGTAACTTTGGGAGAGATGAAAATGTCCTCAGTAAGTGTTCGTCAGTGATAGAGAGTCCAGAGCTGTAAAAGAGCTTCTTCACTGGAGTCAACAGTGCCATAAAGAGTCCATTAAAAAGTAATATTATGATACAATGATTTGTATTATGATACAAATTATGAGATAAAAGGCCATAATAATGACATGCAAAGTCAAAATTATGACATACTAAGCCATATTTATATGAGATTACGTCATAAACAAAAAAAGTCAAAATTATGAAGTACAAAATCTGACATAAAAAGCCATAATTATGACATATAAAAAATCAAAATTATGACATATAAACTTAAAATTATAATATATATATATATATATATATATATATATATAAGTCAAAATTATGATGTACTAACTCATATTTATGGGATGAAAAGTCATAAGTAATTATGACAAAAAGTCAAAATTATGATATACTAAGTGGAAATTCTGACTTAAAAGCCATAATTATGATACACAAAAACTCAAAATTATGATATATAAAGTTAAAATGATGACATAAAAAGTCAAAATTATGACATATTGTCATATTTATGAGATTAAGTTATAATTATAACATACAAAGTCAGAATTATGACATAAAAAGCCAAAATTATGACATATTGTCATATTTATGAGATTAAGTTATAATTATAACATACAAAGTCAGAATTATGACATAAAAAGCCAAAATTATGACATATTGTCATATTTATGAGATTAAGTTATAATTATAACATACAAAGTCAGAATTATGACATAAAAAGCCAAAATTATGACATATTGTCATATTTATGAGATTAAGTTATAATTATAACATACAAAGTCAGAATGATGACATAAAAAGCCAAAATTATGACATATTGTCATATTTATGAGATTAAGTTATAATTATAACATACAAAGTCAGAATTATGACATAAAAAGCCATAATTATGACATGCCAAGTCATGATTATGAGATGAAAAGTCATAATTCTAACAGAAAAGAAAAAATTATGATATACTAAGTGAAAAATCTGACATAAAAAGTCAAAATTATGGCATACTAAGTAGAAAATCTGACATAAAAAGTCAAAATTATGGCATACTAAGTCATATTTATGAGATGAAAAGTCAATTCTAACATGCAAAGTCAAAATTATGACATACTAAGTAGAAAATCTGACATAAAAAGCCATAATTATGACATAAAAAAATCAAAATTATGACATATAAAGTTAAAATGATATATATAAAGAAGTCAAAATTATGACATACTAACTCATATTTATTGGATGAAAAGTCATAAGTAATTATGACAAAAGTCAAAATTATGATATACTAAGTCTGACTTAAAAAGCCATAATTCTGACATTAAAAATCAAAATTATGACATATAAAGTTAAAATGATATATATAAAGAAGTCAAAATTATGACATACTAACTCATATTTATTGGATGAAAAGTCATAAGTAATTATGACAAAAAGTCAAAATTATGATATACTAAGTCTGACTTAAAAAGCCATAATTCTGACAT
Source organism: Culter alburnus (assembly GCA_028476615.1). Classification (NCBI taxonomy): domain Eukaryota; kingdom Metazoa; phylum Chordata; class Actinopteri; order Cypriniformes; family Xenocyprididae; genus Culter; species Culter alburnus. The sequence goes on along the minus strand of JAOTNS010003935.1, from coordinate 504,801 downwards.
TAAAAATCAAAATTATGACATATAAAGTTAAATGACATAAAAAGTCAAAATTAATGCATACTAAGTCATATTTATGAGATGAAAAGTCAATTCTAACAGAAAAAGTCAAAATTATGATATACTTAGTGGAAAACTTGACCTAAAAGCCATAATTATGAAATAAAAAGTTGAAATGATGACATAAAAAGTAAAAATTATGACATACTGTCATATTTATGAGATGAAGTTATAATTATAACATAAAAAGTCAGAATTATGACATGCCAAGTCATGATTATGAGATGAAAAGTCATAATTCTAACAGAAAAGAAAAAATTACGATATACTAAGTGAAAAATCTGACTTCAAAAGCCATAATTATGACATAAAAAGTCCAAATTATAACATACAAAGTCATAATTATTACATAAAAAGTCAGAATTATGACATGCCAAGTCATGATTATGAAATGAAAAGTCAATTCTAACAGAAAAGAAAAAATTACAATATAGTAAGTGAAAAATCTGACTTAAAAAGTCAAAATTAATGCATACTAAGTCATATTTATGAGATGAAAAGTCAATTCTAACAGAAAAACTCAAAATTATGATATACGTAGTGGAAAACTTGCCTTAAAAGCCATAATTATGAAATAAAAAGATTGAAATTATGACATATAATGTTAAAATGATTATGTAGAAAGCCCTACTAATGACATAAGTTGAAATTATGACAAAAATCATAATTGTGACATTTTATCTCATAATTATGACTTTTTATGTCATATTTATATGATTTACCAAAGCATGTTTTCTTCTCATGTGGCAGAACATTCAGATGTAGTCAGACTTCAGGCTATAATATTAATATTGAGAGAGATAAAAGAAACCTGTTGCTTTAATAAACAGATAATAGCAGTTATTTTCTCCAAAAATATCTGGACTGGACAGGAGGAAGATGTCCATCTGATCACACCATGATTATTCTCTATTCCATAGAAAAATAAGAATTGTCCATTTTGATTTCATGATGAGTTTCAGCGCATCAGTTTTCAGTTCAGACTCATTAAGACAGAAAACAGCTGTCTTTCCTAAATGAGTTTAGAACCAAAAAATAAATTGATTTCCTTGACGCTTTCAGAGTTACAGCATTAAACGGAATGTAAAATTGCCTTTGTGATGAGGAATTTGTTTTGTTTATAGATTGTATGATGCTGTGAATGCACATGAATTATTGCATTTGAGAGTCTCACTTCATCTTACAGCTCAGTATGAGTGTGAATCTACTGCCCTCGTGTGTCTGTACGCTCAAACTAACTCAACCAACCTGTGAATATATAATGCTCTATTAGAAAATGTCTATTTTTAATTACATTATAAATAATTAGATTTTCTTAAATATTAATTATATATTAAGTATAAATAAATATATTGAATCTGAATTCTTATGAAACTTCATTCTGGTCCTCAAACTAATTTGGATTATTGAGTTGTTTTGTGATTGAAGAATGTTGAACTAAAGCAGAAATTAAAAAGTCATGATTTTTTTATTTTGTGCAAATCAGAGTTTTTAATTTTGTTGAATTTAAAGCTTGATCTATACTGTATTTTAATGCAATTATTCCGGCAACCACAGCTGCCAGTTTTCTGTAAAATCGCCCACGTTCAGCCGGTCCACGGATCTCCTCAGACATCAGAGACTGTGATGTGTGCATTTGGGTCACGCATGCCTAACCTAGTTAACTCAGCCAGAATTACATAACCCACCCCTCAAGTCTTACATAATGCAAAATGAGCCAAAGTTTGGGCTAAACAGATGAAATGAAGCAGGTGTGCCACATTAAATGTCTAAACAAGCTCCTTCAGCTGGTGATTCGCAGTTAAAACAGCTACAGATGTGAAGAAGCTGATTTTTTTAGGATTCACAAGACAACAAAACCACAAATAATCCATCATTGCTTCATCTGTCACCATAAATATAAATATTTTCAGTTCTGTTTAGACTCTAATCTGCCAGTCTCTTGCCGAAATAATTAATAAATAATAGCTGAAATCACTGTTCCCAGAACATATTTTAATATGTGGAACAATATGAGATGTTAAAGCTCCCTCCGTGTTTGTGAAGGAAATTTTTTTAAACGGTAAGTTTGCCGATTTTCAATTGAATTGTTTTTGAATTGTTATGATGTCGGTATTAGCTAGTAGGGCTGGGCGATATATCGCATGCGCATTGTCACGCGCCATTGCTTTCAAATGGAGCGGCATTTAATAGACAGAGCCGTAGTTCACTGACAAGCTACGCAATATCGCGTTCATATCGCAGATGAATCGCCTTCGATAATGAACGCGATATTGCGTAGCTTGTCAGTGATCTACGGCTCTGTCTATTAAATGCCGCTCCATTTGAAAGCAGGTGATGGCGATTTAGCGGTAATCAGGGAACCGGCTTTACGCAAAATGCGCGTGACAATCGCATGCGATATATCGCCCAGCCCTACTAGCTAGCCTCTGTTTTCTTTGACAACACTTCGAACGTCAACAGGAAGTTACTCCACCCAGGATCACTTAGAGCACCTTTAACCATAAATGCTCATCTTGAACTAGCTCTCTTCTTCTTCTCTATTAGAATTCCAGCAGTGTAGACACTGCTAAGTGTATTACTGCCCTCCACAGGTCAAACTAATTGTTATATACTTGCACTAGCATAATGCATATGACAATTTAGTTCAAACTTTGACCTGTGGAGGGCAGTAATACACTTAGCAGTGTCTACACTGCTGGAATTCTATTAGAGAAGAAGAAGAAGAAGAAGAGAGCTAGTTCAAGATGAGCATTCATGGTTAAAATGTATTAAAAAAAAATTTAAATTATAAAATGAGCGATGGTTTCACTAGATAAGACTCTTATTTCTCGTCTGGGATCGCTGTAAACTATAATTTTGACCTTCAACCGTTTGGAGTCCAGTGAAGTCCACTATAAGGAGAAAAATCCTAGAATGTTTTCCTCAAAAACCTTCATTTCTTTTCGACTGAAGAAAGAAAGACATGAACATCTTGGATGACATGGGGGTGAGTAAATTATCAGGAAATTTTAATTTGAAAGTGAACTAATCCTTTAATATAACAGTTATTGTAAGAGAACGTTTATTTTCACTGAAAATTGTCTACTATTTAAACAGCATTATGTTAAAGAATAGAACACACAATGGAACCGCTTTCTTACCAGTACACTACGTCGTTTTGCGTCGGGATGAACGGCAGATTCTTTCCGGTTTTTCCCCCTCCGTTTGGCCTAAAACGCTGTAATCATCCGGTTTGAAATGTTGACTACAAAAACGATCTTTGTTCAGATTGTCCGTCGCGGTGTTCTCCATATTTGCGATTCTTCACTGTGGTGATGGGCACTTTTGAAGCACTGCTTCGTGAAACCGTTGCGAATTATTTGTTTTGAACTATTTTCGGCTCTTGGAGCGCGAATCTGCCAAAGTCACGTGATTTAAATAAGCGTTAGGCAAATGTTTCGATATGAACCATGGTTTTTACACGAGCTAGCTCGGATCAATTTTTAGAATTTTGTAGCCATTTTTAATGACATATTTATATAATAAAAAGGAAGAGTTAGTCAGCAGTCTCTTACAGAGCGCAAGAAGTAAAAACTCCATTCATCCGATTCGGAAACTGATTTTTAACGATGACTTAAAGGGATAGTTCACTCCAAGAACAATAAATCGTTCACACCACAGCTATAATGATAATGATAGAGAAACAATATCGTTGTGATCACTTTCAGAACGATTTTTTGTTTCAGCTGTTGAATGATAAAACACTGACAGCCAATCAGAATTCATTCTAATTTAAGAGCTCGAGCATTTAAAATGGCAGACGTTATTGCGGAGAATTTAATCGCCAGAGTCCAGAAAAAGCCACCACTGTTTGACAAGTCAAACCCCCTGTTCAATGATGCTTTAAAGAAAATTGATATATGGAAAACAATCGGTCATATCCTTGGAATAAATATAGAAGTATTAACGATTATGTCAGGCTAGCAAACAGTGTAGTTTCGCTAGTTTCGACACCATTTTATAGCTTCCTTTGAAGTTGCAGTGAAGGCGTTGTTTTTTATTCCACTATATTGACTTCGTCAGCTAAATTCACTGTTAGATTAGATCGATTACACCAAAGAATTTACACTAATGAAGCGACACTCAACTGAAGGTTCCACTGCAGCACCGGCGCCCAGCGACACGCTGATTCATAACGCTCCGAAGCTTTCTGAAGCAGTGTTTTGAAATCGGCCATCACTATATAAGTCGTTATTTAGTTTTTTTGGCGCTCCAAAAATATTCTCATGGCTTTATAATATTAATATTGAACCACTGTACTCACATGAACTGATTTAAACATGTTTTTAGTACATTAATGGATCTTGAGAGAGGAAATGTCATTGCTGGCTATGCAGGCCTCACTGAGCCATCGGATTTCATCAAAAATATCTTAATTTGTGTTCTGAAGATGAACGAAGGTCTTACGGGTGTGGAACGACATGAGGGTGAGTAATAAATGACATTATTTTCATTTTTGGGTGAACTAACCCTTTAAAGCAGGAATTTGATGCAAACAGTAAGTCTACATACAGTTATAGCATGAAATAATATGTAACATTTACATTGATAACTTTTAAACCTATTTTATAAAGACTTTTTTTCTTGCAAATCATGTTTATATCTCCCAATTCGGTCTTTATAACTCGCAGTTGTGAGTTTATATTACAATTCTGAGGGGGGGAAGAAAGAATAACAAGTATGTCTCACAATTCTGTTTTTCCTTCTGAGAATTTTAGGATATAAACTCGCATTTGCGAGAAAAAAAAAGTCAGAATTGTGAGATATAAACTCGAAATTAACTTTTTTTATTCTTTTATTTCGTGGCTTCCACAGACTGCTACTGCAGAACTGGCTCCGCCCACAGAAACGTCATCGCTGTTTGCAAACACAAAATAGATAATGCGACATAGCGTGAACGCGGTTCCTTTAAGACGCTCTGCGCCGTGATTGGTTGTTAGAAGCACGTGGTGTGTGTGGCGCATTGATCAAGATGGCGGCGGATCCAGCGCGAGTGTGGAACGAGGAGCAGCTCAAGACTGAAGAAGTGCCTAAAAAAGAGCTCATCAAATTCATCCAGGACAACGCAGCACACTCGGTAGTGTACACACTACAGCTGTGCTCTCACGCGTACGAAACAACACTGAGACTGTGCGCAGAGGGGGTTTGAGAAATGTGTCGAAACAGGCAAAATCAAACGCATGTTTTGTGTCGCCTATAAATAGAGACATATTTACTTATTAATATATTCTTGCATCATTATTTTAGACAGCATAATAAGTCATTTATAGAGAGAAATTTGCATAATAATGGAAAATTAACATTAATTGTGCATGAAGAGTTTGCATTATATGGTGTTGTGCAATTGGGTTCATATATAATATATATATATATATATATATATATATATATATATATTATAAAATATATTGTTTATTATATATTTATTTTATATATATATATATATAAATGTAATTAATTTTAAATTACATACAATTACATTTCCTATTTTAATTTTAGTTAATTTTAATTGTTTTGTTATTTTTATATTTTTTTATGTTTATATTTTTATTAATATTTTGTTTATATTGTTTTAATTAGTTTGATATTTTCTGTTTTCTTTTTAATTTTGTTTTTGTAATTTTTATCAGTTCTTTTTTTTTACATGTGTCTATATAGTTATATTAATATTTGTTTTTAATTAGTTTTATATTTTCTTTTATTTAAAGTTTTATAAATTTGGGGTGTTTTGTCATTTTTATTCTTTTTTATGTCTATATAGATATTATTTTAATTTTTTTGTTTAATTGCATTAAATTACATACAATTAATTACATATGCTTAATTACATTTCCTATTTTAATTTTAGTTAATTTTAATTGTGTGTCATTTTTATATTTTTTTTTAATGTTTATATTTTCATTAATATTGTTTTAATTAGTTTTATATTTTCTTTATAATTTTGTTTGTTTTTGTCATTTTTATCAGTTCTTTTTTACATGTGTCTATATAGTTGTATTAATATTTTGTTTTTAATTAGTTTTATATTTTCTTTTTATTTTAAAGTTTTATCATTTTGGGGTGTTTTGTCTTTTTTTAATATGTCTATATATTTTATTATTTATTGCTATATATATTATTATTATTTTATATATATATATATCTTGTCGTTTGCAGTTTCTAGCGGAACACAAACTTCTTGGAAACATCAAGAATGTGGCAAAGACGGCCAAAAAAGAGCAGCTGATTGAAGCGTATAACCAGCTGTTTGAGAGCAAGGTATCATATCCGACATCATGACTGCTGAATTCTCATGATTCTCAGTGTCTGAGTGTGACGTCTCGAGTGTTTCTCAGAGGTTTAAGGGCACAGAAGTGGAGCTGGTGACAGAAGAGGTTCAAGCTGTGAAAATCCACGACACTCCCAAAGAAAGCAAGACGGAGGCAGTGGATGAGGTACTGCCTTCATCATCTTCATCATCATCATGAGTGTTTGACCTTCTCTGAGCTCGTGTTGTTTCTCCTCAGGGTCCTCCGAAGTTCACGAAGTCCATCCTGAAGAAAGGAGACAAGACCAACTTCCCGAGGAAGGGCGACACGGTGAGCTGCTGGTACAGCGGGACGCTGGAGGACGGGACCGTCTTCGACACCAACATCCCCGCATGTGAGAATCCTGCTTACGCTTCAGTTCTTCAGCCAAACGTCTCTCTGATGACGACATTTATATAGAATTAACCTTTTTCAATGTGTTATTTTAGCATCATTGAGCCTCTATTATATTTTTTATTAATGTTTTACACATTATTAAACATGGTTAAAATCAACATTTTAATAATATTTAATTCATTCATATTTTGTTTTATTCATTTTTATTTTTATATTTTATGTTTGTAAAGTTTTAGGAATTTTGTGTTTTTTGTTGTTTTTGTCTATATAGATATTATTAATATTTTCTTTTAATATTTCGGTTTAATTAAATTACATACAATTAATTACATATGCTTAATTTTCCTATTTTAATTTTAGTTATTTTTAATTGTGTGTTTTGTCATTTTTATATTTTTTATGTTTAGATTTTTATTAATATTTTGTTCATATTGTTTTAATTAGTTTTATATTTTCTGTTTTCTTTTTAATTTTGATTTTGTAATTTTGATCAGTTCTTTTTTACATGTGTCTATATAGTTGTATTAATATTTTGTTTTTAATTAGTTTTATATATTCTTTTTATTTTAAAGTTTTATAAATTTGGGGTGTTTTTTTATGTCTATATAGATATTATTATTTTAATTATTTTTTTGTTTAATTACATTAAATTACATACAATTAATTACATATGCTTAATTACATTTCCTATTTTAATTTTAGTTCATTTTAATTGTGTAATTTTTTTATGTTTATATTTTTATTAATATTGTTTTAATTAGTTTTATATTTTCTTTATAATTTTGTTTTTGTAATTTTTATCAGTTCTTTTTTTACATTTGTCTATATAGTTGTATTAATATTTTGTTTTTAATTTTATATTTTGTTTTTATTTTAAAGTTTTATAAATTTGGGGTGTTTTGTTTTGTTTCATTTTTATTTTTTTAATGTCTATATAGTTTTTAGTAATATGTTTTATTTAGTTTTATATTTTCTGTTTTCATTTTAGTTTTTGGTCATTTTTATTGTTTTTTTGTTTTGTTTTTTTACATTTTTCTATATGGTTTTTATCCATATTTTGTTAATATTGTTTTAATTAGTTTTATATTTTCTGTTTTCATTTTTATTTCAGTTGTTAATTTTTCATTTTTTTGTCTTTTTAAAAAGAAATGTCTTTTTTTTTTTTTTTTTTTTTTCAGTTTTAGTTATTTTAGTGCGTAAAGTTAAACTAAATGAAAATAAAAAATGTCTGCAACTTTTTTTTTAATATATATATTTTATTTTAGTTAACTTTTCTTTTTTAGGTAACCAATTTTTTTTAAATTTGGCCTTTTTCATTAGTTACTATAGTAACCCTGGACATATCACTTACAGTTAGGCAGTTTCTGGTCAGCAGGTGGCAGCAGAGGTAGAGTCGCTATAAATCCTCTTTAATTTGATTTTCTTCTGTGGTTTCAGCTGCAAAAAAGAAGAAACAGTCCAAACCGCTGAGCTTCAAGGTCGGGTTGGGCCGAGTGATCCGAGGGGTGAGTTACGATTCGTTGATCATCAGAAATCCTCATGTGACCGTGTGACTGATCATGTGATCTGTGGCAGTGGGACGAAGGTCTGCTGACGATGAGTAAAGGCGAGACGGCGAGGCTGGAGATCGAGTCGGACTGGGCGTACGGGCGGAAAGGCCTTCCGGATTCAAAGTATCCTTCATTAAACCAATCACTGATTGATATTGTGGATCATTATTTGATCAGGTTCTTCTGGCCTTAACCATCATTACCCAGAATCCCACCCAACGCAAAGCTGATATTCGAGGTGGAGCTGGTCTCTATTGATTAATCATCTCGACCGACAGGAACCACACGGCGGTTTGGAGGAACGTTTGTTTGAGAGGAAGAAACATGTTCATTATTATCACATGATGTTCAGTCTGACAGAAGTTTTCTGACTATTTTTGCATGATTGTAAAGCTGCAATAAACACAAACCCTGATCAATGTCTCATCTGTGTTCTTGAACTAAAATGTGAAGTTTTAAAAACATTGATAGCGGTATTTTATATTTAAGTAATTTAAAATACATGAATAGTGTGAAAATATAGCAAAAGTAATGCAGAAATTCAAAAACAATGGACTTGTGACAATAATCAGGCCTTCATTTTAAGCTTTCATTTAGGGATGAGGGATTTTTTTGCTAAACAAAGCAGAATAAATACCAAGTGAGTGTCTCAGAGACAGCAAAAGCTCTGAAAAGAGTGTTTATCTCACAGAGTAAGATGCAACCTGCAGAAATGACATGCACTGGAACTACCTACTGTACACATACTTAATCTATACTCTGGTGTCATATATATGTATAGTGAATTCAGGTTGATTGGGACACTTTTTGCTATTAAAATGACTGGGAAAGTGTCCCAATCAACCTGAATTTTATCAAAATGTTTTGTGCCCAATATTTAATTAGATAAAATATATGAATACATTTCTCTCTGGTTTTGTTTGGCAACTGTAGTACCTTTATGGTTATTAGAAGAGCAGAAATTAAAATCACCAAATTAAAAATTAAAATAAATATGCAGACTAAATTTTAATTGGTAAGATGAATCTAAACTCAGTAATTGGCCCAAAGTATATTGACTTATCCCATTGCAATAGTCCATTTACAGTTACTATCATAAAAATACACTTACTTGTAGGTTTAAAATTGTACATAAGGCACATTTAATGTCCAACATCAAATATTTTAACAAAACGTATATTTTAATCAGAATTATTGCGCTTGTGTTGCGTTCTGTGTTTAGCGTGCAGCGGCGCTCGTTCACTGTGAAGTTTAGCAGCAAAATGGAAATATTTGCATGACTTTCTAACATTTACAGATGGAGAATAAACTTGTGTAAAGTAAATTATGCTAAATGTATGCCGTTTCCTATGGTGGATCGATCTGATCCATGATCTCCTCTAGGCCTGCTTGAGAAAAGCGTGCACACGGAGTTATCTTGACTAGGTAAACCTGGATCGAATTAGCGGGACTGCGTGAACTTCAATTACCTTTTATGAACCGCTTTAGCCCCAGCTCATTTGTTAGGTTCATTCAACTCAGGTTTTGGAGTTTAATCCTCGCTTTTCTTAGCATCTTTTATGAAACAGCCCTCAGCAATGAAACGAGACCCGTTTGAGCTCAAGAAGCTTTATTATGGAAGCAGTTTCTCAGTAATGAATCATTTAGGAGTTGGCGTTGGGACCCTTCTTCTTGCCGAAGGTGGGAACCACGTTGACGAAGCGACGGTTGTACTGGATGCGGCGCTTGGCGCGGCCCGTCTTCTTCTTCTTCTTCTCCTGTTTGTCCACCTGCGGAGAGACGACAGAGCTGACGTTAACCAACTACGCTTCATCTGAGATTATAGGAAATACGTTTCGTTTGTTTGCTGATATTATTATTACTCTCAAACGACTCACTTTGGGTGTCTGTCCTCTTACTTTACCGGCACGAGCCAGAGATCCGTGGACTTTACCTGATCAACAGACGGAAACTACAACTTAAGATCATCTTCACACATCCCATAATACAAGAAACATTAAACATATGAACTGAAACACTAATTGAAATAATGAATAAAAACAGTTTAAAATAAAATTTCATTATAAATTAATGAAATTATGGACTATATAACTTTGAAGATATTTAGTTATAAATTATATATTAAAATAACTGAAATATTTACTTAAAGTATAAACAAATAAATTATAAATACATTTTAATTACAAATATTTAAATAATTGAAATATTCGCTTATTTTAATTACAGATTATATAAGAATTGAAATTAATTATAAATAATTAAAATGAAAATATTTATAAATTGTAAATAAATATAGATTATATCTTAGATCTATTAGATTTTAATTTAATTTTCATATTTAATTATAGATTGTATTGTATATTAAAGATTGTATATTAAAATTATAAATGAAAAAAATGATATTAATTGCATATATATAATTGAAATATTTAATTATAAACAAATGCATAAATCAATTATATAACTAACAAAATAATGAATAAAAATAAATAATTTAATATATAAATGTATATATTATAAAATTAAAATATTTAATAAATGAATAAAATTAGATTATGTAACATTAAAAAATTAAATTTAATGTTTAATTATAAAATTATAAATGAATATTAAAATATTTAATTATAAATTAAATAATTTAAATTAATTATAAATTTTATTAAAATAATGAATAAATAAATGAATAAATACATTAATTGCAGATTATATAATAGTAAAATGTAGTAGTCAACATTTGAAGTGGATCAAAACAAATTATGAATAAATAAATCAAATTATGTAATATTAAAATTTATTTAATTATAAATTATTAATGAACAAATCAGACTAATTGAAATTATACATTAAAATATGTATTATAAATTATAAAGAAATTATAAATAAATGAAAAATTTGCAATAAATTAAAAGTTCAAATAAAACAATTTAAATAAATTTGAATATTTATAAATTATAAATTAATAAATAATAAACTGTTTAATATTAAAATAAATTCTAAAATCATGTTCCTAAATGATAAAAACAAATATAACATAAAACAAATCAGAAATATATAAAATATAATAAATGTGTGTATTTTCCGTGTACCTCCCAGGAGTCTGGCGGCGAGCTCCAGTGTGCATAGCTCCGTGACACCACAGGTCAGCAGGGTGGCGTCGTCCTCCAGAGGAGCTCCAGCCAGCAGGAGAACCTGGTCCTCCACAGACACGCCCTCCAGAGTCTGAACATGAGCCTACAGACACACATCATGAGACCAGAGCGCACGTCACCTGACCACACGCCCGTGAACGTGCCGACCGACTCACCTTGAGGTCACGGACGGTCTCCTGTCCGGACACCTGGAGCGTGTGCAGAGACTGAGCGCGCAGGAACAGCTGCATGATGAGCGCTGGAACACAAACCAGATCCACTTCAGATCAAACATCACTGCGATTCACATCGAATTACACACTTATTACGTTTATACAGCGAGTTAGAGCTGAAAATTTAAATCTGCTTTCATTAATTATTGAGTATTATGGTAATTGCCAACTAGATGACAAAAGTTTGTCAGACTTTAAGTTGGCTTGAAAAAGCCGGTCCAGAAAGTTTGAAGCAGTTTTAAAAGTTTTCATTTTAAAGTTTTAGTTTGAAAGTTTTAGTTAAGTTTTGATAGATAGACAGAACTTGGGTAAAGTTATATTCGCACATTCGGACATCCGTATTCAATAGCCTTGTTAATCACACTACATTGGACATTCAGTGGACATTCACAAGTAAATATGCCATTAAACAATACTTGCCTATTTGATCGACTGTGAAAAATGTTGTAAGTTGACAATCGTTGTCAATAGCTTAAAATTCGCAAACATTAATTTATTGTTATTAGTTGAATTTATCAGAAAAGCTATAGAACTCAATTGCAATGCTGTTGCCGGTTGCTAGGTTAGGTGGTTGCTAGGGTGTGTATGCTATTGTTATTATTATTATATATATTAAAATGAAATATATATATATATTAATTTTATATTATATATAATCTAATATTTTAATTTAATTTATTTTCATATTTAAGATTTATAAATTAAAAGAAAAAGTTATATTCATTAATTGCATATATATTATAATTGAAATATTAATTATAAACAAATAATAAATCAATTATATAAGATATAAACACTAACAGAATGAAAATAAATCATTCAATATTAAAATATTAAATATATTAAATATTAAATGAATAAAATTAAATTAGACTATAACATTGAAATAAATTAAATATTTAATTAGAAAATTATAAATGAATATTAAAATATTAAATAATTCAAATTATAAATTATATAATATTAAAATAATGGAAGTATGTATTTATAAATTATAAATGAATAAATACATAGTTTAATTACAGATTATATCATATTAATATAATTGGAATATTTAAATTATAAATAAATAAATAAATTCAAATTCAATAGTCAAATTATATAATATTTAAATCTTTAATTATAAATTATTAATGAGCAAATCAGATTAATTGAAGTTACATATTAAAATATGTATTTTTATAAATTAAAATACATAACGTTACATATATAAATATATACATAAATTAAATTGTTTTCCGGTACTTTTATTTTCCAAGGCGGACATGTTCTTACAGTTACTGTAACTGTTATCTGTTTACAGATATGCGACTCAATCGCGTCACTCGCATGTTTAATAACAGTAAAACAGTAAAATAATAGTATTTTTCTGTATATTCGAGAGAAGCTCGTGAACGGTGAGTCGCGTGCGCGAGCGCCGCATTCAACACGCGGAGGAAATAAACGCGCATAAACGGCTTAAACTCGGATATTTCTGCTCGGGTTTGACTATAAAAGGCGGTAACGTTTATGAAAGTCATTCAGGTATCTTTAAAGCACATTAAAGTCGTTAAATGCAATAAATAAAGTGATTTGATGATCAGGCCTTACATTGGTGATGCTAGTCGTTCCACAACTGGACGAGAAAAGGAAGGTGCGCATGTGCGGAGCAAAGAACTCTGGGAAGAGCTCTGCCCACGTGATCGTGACGTGTTCCGTGACTAAACACTAAACATCAGCACTTTCGTTGAAATACAGATACTCAAATGTGCGTTTGTTTCCTTCTTGATCGTCAGTGAATGTTTGAAAAGATGATCTCAGCTTTGAGAAGATGTTTTCCAGGAGCTCATTTTTCTCTGGGAAAGAAGAAAAATTAAGCTTTTAAAACTTTGATTTGACACACATTTTAAGAGGCCAATGACCAGCCTCAACTGTAATAAGTACAAAAATAAAAGGTTGAAATAAATATAATACAGAAAATAAGTACTACAAAAATTAATTCAGAACTTCTAAAAATATATATTCTTAATATAAAAATAATAAAACTCAAATTTACCAAGTCATTTAATTCTTTTTGCTGTTGTTACATTTATTGTTAATTTCTGCAGGTTTAGTCCTCCATACTCCGTTACCAGGTATTCTCAAATTAGTTAATAGATTATTTATATTTTGATATCAAAACTCAAGATGAGGAATATAAGCAAACAAGCTTTTATCGAAGACTTTTATTTTATAAAGTGCAGCGCGCAATGCGGCGGAATAAGCCCCGCCTTCTAAATAAAAGGGCCAATCGCTGATTGGTAAAGTTCAGTTCTGAAACGCTTAAACGCATAAGCGCTTATGACTGCGCATGCGCGTTGGTTAGTCAGCATTTTTGCTATGATTTGAGCGTTTAGAAACAAAATTAACGAGACAATTCTTGACAGATCTCATTTGCGATTTCAAATATGGAATTTAATCGTAAACTTGAGAAATTTGATGTTTCTCCAGATACGAGCTGTACTTGCATGAGCGAAGGCCGCCGAGAGAAACGACGTGCCTTAAAGGGATAGTTCACCTAAAAATGAAAATTGTCCCATGGTTTACTCACCCTCAAGCCATCCTGTGTGTATATGATTATCTTCTTTCAGACGAACACAATCGGAGATATATTTAAAAATATTCTGGCTCCTTTAAGCTTTATAATGGGAGTGAATGGGGGCCGAGATTTTGAAGTTTGAAAACAGTGCATCTATCCATCATAAAAGTAATCCATACTACTCCAGGGGGTTAATAAAGACCTTCTGAAGCAAAGCAATGTGCTTTTGAAAGAAAAATGTCCATATTTATAACTTTATAAACTATAATAACTGGCTCAGATTAATTATATTCAGGTCTTAAGTGTTGCATTCAATCTCAGATGCTATAATATACGTATATTATACGTATTAGATATTATAGTAGTATAAACATTCAAACAGCCACAGAAGTCAATGAATCACATTCAGACGTGTAGGATGTCAATCTCTTTATTATGAAACCAAGTCAAAATAAAAAACGTCTTCATGTCACGTTTATCTCTGAAAACAGGATCACATTGAGGAGAGCAGAGATGATGTTAAAGTGTTGCATTCTAAACTCCTTCCATACAAATGTAAATCTTTCACCGAACACAACTAAACCTCCAAAAGCACTAAACCAATCAAGCTTCATTAAAAACTCACTTGCACTTACACAGAGGGGAAAAAAGGCTCCTTTTTCAACACGTTCCAACAAAAGAAAACACACAATGTCTGATTTGAGACGGTATGAATGTTGAAGCTGTACGAGCAGGTAAAAAGATGGCAGGACTCCTGAACGGAGCTCACACCACGCCGCTGTGGTCGGTTATGTCGGTGGCGGGGGGTAGTACTGGTTGTACTGGTTGTACTGACCGTACTGACCCCAGGAATTCTGACCTCCCCACGTATTATATTGCTGGAAGAGAGAAAACAGATGTTTGTGAGTGTACAGTCATATAAAGTCCCCTGTTTAAGCATCTAAACAGTCAGAAACTGACCTGATACCAGTTGTTATAGTTGTATCCTGCATGATTGGCCTGCATGTCCTGCATCATCTGACCCGAGGCTGCTGATTGGTCGTCTGTCCGCTGTCTCTTTGCATCCGGCTCCTCTGAGCTGCAGCGTACCAGACAAAACACATTCATCTCCATGTTGAAAATAGCATTATTTTAGAGTTATATTTAAATCGTAGGGCTGGGTAAAAAACTATTGATTTCTCGATTTTAATCGATTCTCATTTTTACGAACTGATATCGATTCTTAAATCTTAAAAGTAGTCTAGTCTGTTTTCACCTGATAAATGAGCAGAATATGTAGCTCCTCCCATCCAATAAATCACAATAATCTTTGTTACTTTTGATATGAAGCAAAGTCTCAGATTTCAAATGACGTCCATCTTATTATGAGATTCAAAAAATAAATGCCGTTTTGGCGCTGTTTAATGTGGCGTGACGGATCGCTTTAGCGCCTCAGTTAAAGAGAAGCATGTGATCATCCTCTCCTCCGCTTTAATACCAGTTACAGCGCAATAAACATGCATGAACATCTGAAGGTATGTTAAAATATACAGTACAACTTACTGAAATCCGTATCATGTCTCGTGTAATCGCTCAATCAGTGTTTCAACCTCGGAAAGACTCAATAAAACAGCTTCAATGTCACGTGACGTCACATTTACCTCAGAAAAACATATTCAGTGACCATAAACTCATTAGTCAGCTAGAAAAGTGCTCTAGAAAGATAAATATAGCTATGCACCGTTACATATTCATTATGTTCTTCAATATTTAATGCATGTTTGAATAAATCAGCCGCGATTTAAATGTTTATATTTAAAAAAAAAAACGAATTGGAGTAGAAATATGATTATGTAATTCTAAACTTTATTTATAATAAAAACATCGAGTGTAATTTAAGTGTTTGTATATAAATAAGTTAATTTAACCTTTAATATTATTATAGTAGTACCAGCTGACTCTCATGTGTAGTTTACAGCATTAGTTGAGATTTTCTTCCTCTAGAAAATTTGCCATGTGTGAAACTGAAATACTGCATCCAAAATAATCGATATCGAATCCGGAATCGAATCGAATTGTGAAAATAGTGTCAATACCCAGCCCTATTAAATCAGTTTAATGAAGTAACGGTGAGCGTAACTTACCCGTTCTCTGCTTTCCTCTTTAGCGTCTCCTGCTCCGTCTCAAGCCTCTGATGCTGTTCATACGCAGCCACGAGCCTGTGAAGAACCGCACATCTCTCACAACACGGTTCATCATTCAGAATAAGAGGTACGAAGCGGCGTCTGCACTTACACATTGATGTCGCTGCCGAAGTCCTCGAGGAACTCGACCTTGCGCTGGGAGAAAGTGACGCGCGACTCCAGCGGCATCGGGCTGTTCAGCGCTCGGTCGAAGCAGGCGATGATTTCCGCCTCGTTCTGCTGGAGGTCTCCGCTGAACTCCAGCTCCAGCAGGTTCAGGTACAGCTTTGGGTTCGTCTGCAGGGAGAAAAACAGACAGAGGAAGTGATTAGGTATGCAAGATATATATTGAAATAAAATAACTAGCCGAGCCTGAAAGTTCAGTTTATTTCTGATAATCAGTTCGAATTTCAATCATGCACAAAAAAAAGTGGTAAAACTAAATAGATTTTGTATTTATTTATATTGGTGCATATAAATGAAAACAATAAAACATAACCCGACCTCATCTTTTTCCACGGCCTCCAGCAGCACTTTCTTGGCCTTTCCGATGCTCTTCTGCACTTTGATCAGCTGTCGGGCCAGTTTCACCGCGTAGAACGACGACTCGCTGCTGTTCTTCCCGTTGGTGATGGCGTCCTGCAGCAAGGTCTCCGCTTCATCCATGTTTCCGTGTCGGCGCTCCAGACTCACCCGTCTCAACCTCACCATGGCTAGTCCCGGGACGGCCTCCTCGAACGCTTTCAAGATGCTCCGCGCCTCGTCGACACTGCCTGCAGGAACATTAGTGGAGATTGTCAAACATCAGACACACCCAATAAACAAATCACATAAAGAGACGATCAGACACACACACATACGGTACGCACTCACATAAAGTGATATATACTATACATCAAATCTCAACTGCTTATATCGTCGCAAAATGTAATTAAGGCATGAAAATATTAAGCTATTATAAGCATTAACATCAATTATCTGTAAAGCTGCTTTGAATCAATGTGTATATATTGTAAGAGGTGGGACACAAATAAAATTGACTTGACAATTTACCAGATTTTCTGGAAAATAAGTCGCATCGTGTCAAAATTGAATTGTTGAGAGAAAAAAAAAAAAAAAAAAAAACAGTGTATAAGTCACATTTTATTATTACATTCAGAAATAAATGTAAAATATCAGTAAATAAAATGAATTGAATAAACACTATAAACATGTAGTTTAGTTCCCAGCACTCCAGAAATATAAAATACTCTAAATTTAAATCATTCAGAACAGAACAAGAATGAAGAAAGAAAAATACAAATACAACGTATATATAATGAATATAAGTCGCAGCTTGTTTCAGATGATAAACTAGTGATGCACCGAAATTTCAGCTACAGAAACGGCATTTTGGCCGAAATCACTGACTAAAACTGACGTTTTTTAGCACGTTTAGTGTAAACAAGAAACTACAAGTAGTAAACATTTCAGCTGTGTGAACGCTAGGGCTTTGTTGACGACAAATCGATTTCTCGATTTTAATCTCGATTTAAACAATAAATGTGTCTCTTTATTGTGTGTTGACATCATGAAGTGATCATCTCTTCCTCTTTACTACTAGTTAAAGCAGTAAATAAACATGAACAAACATCAGAAGATACAGATCTATTTACTGAAATGTGTCATGTGATCCATCAATCAGAGTTTCAACCACCGAAAGATGACAATATAACAGCTGGAAAGCCATTCAATCACCATAAACTCAATATTTAGCTGGAAAAATAACAAGAAGCATTAGGGGTTTTTGCACCAGGTAGTTATACGAACTAGCCACCAGGGCGGTTGCTTTCTGTACGTTTCTGTTTTCCATGTTCATGGAGTAAGTACAATTAAACTGTGTTTACACACAGCTTTTTAAAGGGGACCTATTACACCCCTTTCACAAGATGTAATATCAGTCTCTGGTGTCTCCAGAATGTGTGTGTGAAGTTTCAGCTCAAAATCCCCCACAGATCATTTATTATAGCTTGTCAAATTTGCTTCTATTTGGGTGTGAGCAAAAACATGCCGTTTTTGTGTGTGTCCCTTTAAATGCAAATGAGCCGCTGCTCCCGCCCCCTTTCCAGAAGAGGGCGGAGCTTTAACAGCTCAACAACAACAAAGCTGGAGAATCTCACGCAGCCAAAATGAGGAAAGTGTTCAGCCTTACATTGTTCAAACCGGAGTCGACACTGATGGAGAGACTCAGGAAGAAGTTACAACTTTTAGACGTTTCTGAATGGTTAGTGGATAAATTGATGTAGTTGCTGTGGAGTTGATTCAACTCATCCACTAGCATGTGCCGTCATGTTCATCTTTTGTGCTAAACCCGTATGGACGCCCACTGTACATAGCGTACCGGTTTAGAATACATTTAAAATACTACGTTTTAAAAAAAGTTTTTTGATCAAGTGCATCCTAAATTTTCGGTTTCTGTTTCAGTGCATCACTATAAAAAAAAAAAAAACACATGACTTACATTCCAGAAGATACGGTACTTGACTTCTCGTATCGTTTAATAACAGTTCAAGTCAACAGCAAAACCATCTTACCTTGCTGCTCCTCAAAAGCCGCCCAGAGCAGGTGAACGGCGGGTTTCTTGGGCAGGTGGATGGTGCAGGCCTTCTTGTAGATGTGCCGGACGCCTTCGGTGCTGTAGCTCTCCAGATACTTGGCGTACTTCACAGGAAAAGCAGGACAGAAAAGAGAGAGAGAGCGACAGAGAGGAGGAATAACAGAAGAAGAGGGAAAAGAACACATAAAACTTGAGCTTTCATTTCACATCCCCGCACTGGTGAATTTCCATTGACAAGATCGTTTTGAGAATTTCTGTTTTAAACCCATCAGCACCTTCATGGAACCAATAAGATAAGTTTCTGTAAGGTAGAAGGAGACGGAGAGGTGCAACGTAGTTGGCAAATGCTGCAGTCAAATCTTGTGTGGCAAGCAGGCCATCCCCTAATATAACAGATACAGTCAAATATCAACGTTACACGCAAAGAGAGTGCAGCAAGTTTTACTGTGGAAGTGATGATATCGTTGATGGGGAAGCAAAGGGGTGGACAGAGGGAATGACGCGGGAACGAGAGCGCCGTCTATCTACCTTGATCCAGAACTCCTCGTAGAGCGCGCAGGCGATCAGGCAGCGCTCGAACAGAACCACCACGCGCTCCGGCGTCCCGTTCTCCAGCTCGAAGTCCAGGTACTCTCTCCAGTTGTTGAGTTGGGTCTTCTCCAAGGCTTTGACGTGGAAGTACGGACGCTTGATCTGCAGAGCAAAACCAACGTTCGTCAGATGTGTGAGTTTGTTAAGGGGATTAGATGGTTTCCCTGCAATCGCTCATTACCGGCAAAAGAACAAACTAGATTTTTTGTTTTGAATTTTTCTGTGCACAAGCTAGGGTTATTGTTAAAACTATTAAAATGTTTCTGTTAATTGAAATAAAGCTGAAATAAAATATAAGATGAAATTTTGTTCGGTAGTTTTTTATGGATATTTTTTAAGAATTTTTACTTAATGGTATGAAACTTTGTAAAGGTTTTGGCACTTGTTATATGAACAGAAAAATCATGGACATTATAAAAAGTTAAGTTATTGTGGGGGAAAAAAAAAAAAAAAAAAGTCACGTGCTCCTCATGGTCAAAAATGAGCGCACTGTAAATTAATTTCATCTAGTGGAAGCGTTAGGTACTGCGCCCAAACAAAATCTTACTGAAAACTCATTTTTTGAGATATCAACCTCAAATTTAGAACAACTTTAGATTTATGTTTTTGTTTGTTTTTTTTTGCAGTTTTAGAGTAAAACATGCTTTGGAAAATATACATTTCATAAAAAGTGGTGTTTTTAAAGAGACCAAACTGAAATCTTTCAAGATTTATGAGTTTAAGTTGGAAATTTCTTTTTCAGTTTTATGCTCAAAAAGGATAACGGTAATAAATGGATCATGACTATTCCATAAATATAATTTAGTACCATAAAATCCCCTAAAAAAAAAAAAAAAAAAAAAAAAAAACAAAAATAGTAATTCATTTCATTGAAAAAAATAAAAAATTGGTAATTTTTGACTGCCACGCAAGCAGCACCAGAGGGCTAACTGGAAATAAACTAAAACTGAAATAAAAATAAACTAAATATAAATATCAATATTTTAAAAACAACATTTAAAATCAACTAATAAAAAGTACTAAAAGTAAAGTAATCTTAGGGTGTGTTCACACTTGTAGTTCGGTTCATATGGTTCGGAACAAAAAAAAAACAAACATTTAGTCCTGGTCCGATTAGTGTTCAGATTGGCAATTTTATCACCGAACCAAAAGATACCGAACCTAAAGGCATGGGGATACGTTCACAACCTGAACGGTCGGATTTTATGACGTACTGCCTATTTTGAGTGCTTGTTTTTTATTGCTTATTTTGTGTGTGTAGACTACATGTGATGGTATTTTGGCCAGCTGGGAACTCGTGAAGAGCTTATATAATGTGTAAAGGAGTCAAAACAGCGGCGGGAATCCTTCCGTCACACACACAAACGATCTGCGTGGAGACGCGCGTATGATGCCTGTGATGGGCAAACTCACGATTATGACGAGAGAAAACATATGCGTGATGTAGAGCTGCACGATTCTGGATAAAATGAGAATCACGATTTTTGGGTTTCAAATAAAGATCGCGACTCTACCACGATTCTGAATAGACATCTAAATAAAAAAAAACCCACCTAATTTACTAGAAATTCTGACAAAATACTAATTGCTGGAAATTTAATTTGAATTAATTATTTAAAAAAAAAAAAAGATTTGAATATATGAATGACTCATTAATAAATGTTTCATTACTGGATGAATCAGGGTTGAACGAATCTTTTTGAATGAATGATTCAATGACAGTCACTCGTTGCCACCTAGTGGCGTAACAAGGTAATTTATACAACAGTTATTTCAAGTGTCACATTAGTTTTGATTTGCTCTATTTTGATCGCTATCTGTTGTCTAGTGTTTATATCCTAACTGTAAACTTTTGTCTTAGTACTTCTGTGATATTTTGAATATTTGGCAGCTATTTCAGGCAAGTTTAACAAAGTTTAATTTCACGATTAAAAGACAAATTAAATGGTATGCATTCATTTGATTGCCAGAAAAATTAAAATACGGAACAGAATTTCTGGAAAAAAAGAAAAACATTTCATAAAAACTTTAATAAATTGTGTTGCTTTTAAGAATTCAATTAATTATACATGCTTTTTGATTAGAATGTTTAAACCTCCGAAGTTTTAAAAAAAATAATTTAAGTGCAAAGAATACTAGAAAATTAAAAATCAATTGGATAATTCAATTAATTAGACATGCTTTTTGATTACTAAAATTTAATTTAACCATTAAAATGGAGTCCAAAAAAAAAAAAAAAAACCTGGGGGAAAAAAAAAAAATCCAGAAAAATTAAATGGACAAAATGGAATTTGGGAAGAAATAAAACAGATTTCATAGGGCCCTACTTTTAGGGTCTCATCTTCCTGTTTTTGGTTCGTTTACATGTCTTTGATCTGTGTTGCGTTCATATATCATTCGAACCGCACCAGAGTTCGTTTGGAAGCGGACCGAGACCCATCTTTTCAGCGGTCTCAGTCCGCACCAGGGTTCGGATGGCAGCGTTCACACGTTCAAATGAACCGCACTAACAGAGCGATCGCACCAGAGTTCGTTTTAATCGAACCAAACATGCCAAGAGTGAACACACCCTAAAGTTTGATCAAACTGAATTTTGCACCTGCGAAAACCCAGATAAAAATAAGCAACAGTAGCTACATTTACATGCACACCCAAATAATCTGTTTATAATCAGAATGATGGCTCAATCGAACTCAATTTAATGAAATTTTAAATCGGATTGAAAGAGGTCGTGCAGCCGTAACTCAATCAACTGGAAAAAATTAAGCATATAAACGCTTGAATCTAACCATTTTCTCAATGAGATTTAAAAAAATAACCTCCTGCACAAGTGCAGTGCTGTGCATATTAACATACATCGTCTTTCAAATGTGCGTATATTTATGCATCATGTCTTACAAATTGGTCAGTGGATGAGACCGAATAATTAATAAGCATTTGCTAAAAAGCTCGTCATGTAATGCACACGCGATCGAATGTGTGAATTCAGATTTATTGGATTTATTTTGATTAGTGCACGTAAACATTGCTTGTAATCGTAGCAGACACACTCACCCCCTCCTCGAAGGCCCAGCGCTTGCTGACTTCATGCTCGTTGTGGTTGAACACCTCCTGCCGAGTCTCGATCACTTTGTGCCTCATGTTCTCGATCTCCGTCACTCTCTAAAGGGCAAAACACAGCGTCCTGAGCGTCGCATCGTGAAGGTGCAAACATTTTATCTCGTCTGATGTCCAGCTACGCAAAAGGTCTACGTCACCATGAGTTTGACAGAAACAGTACGGTTTGCACACCCAGTGAATCAGCTGTGGCCCAAGCCCCGGTGCTGGGAGGGACGGTGTCATTTCGTCACGAGCCCGTCCCACTTTAAGCCCAAGTCCCTGATTGGATGCCAACCTGGACCCTCAGGTTTTCATTGGCTGCTAACGGAAAGACACCTCTTCAAACCTGCACACGTTTTGCTTGTCTCCAGGATCAGCTAGACGCCCCTGCCTACCTCTGCCATGTTTGATAACCCCACAGACGGCAGACGGCACTCTTACCTTGGCGGGATCCGGCAGGTCCTCCGTGCCCGGCGGAAGCTCTTCACCAGGGGCGTCGTCTCCGTTGGGCTTATTAGCATTAGCCAGTTCCACTCGCAGCTGCACGAACTCCTCCTCAGACAGGAAGTGCTTGGGGTTGTTGCTCTCTGCACGTGTTCTTTGAACCTGAACAAAGAGTGGCAACGTTTTCACGATCAAATTTAAGACCTGCACAAACCGGAAAAACTACCTACTGACATCATGAATTTACTTCTCAGTGCACAAATGAACTTTAGAAGTCATGCATTAATGTGAATATCTCGTGCTCACTTCTGGAAGTGCTGCGAGTACAGCTGTGTGGGAATGCAGAGGATGCGGTCGTAGATGGCCGTGACGTTGGCCAGCTTGTCCTGCTCCGTCTCCCAGGCGATGTAAGCCTCCCACAGACGGTCAGAGCGGAAATCCGTTCCACAGGCCAGAACTGCGTGCTCATAGGACCTGAAAGAACACAGGCACGTCACTGAAACAGGGTATATGCAGTTGCATTTTTTCCAAAAAACAATTAAATTTCTGTCATTACTCACCTTCAGAACACACATTAAGATATTTTTAATGAAATTCTAGAGACTCGTCCATAGACAGCAATATAATCAACACTTTCAAGGTCCAGAAAGGTACTAAAGACATCGTTAAAACAGTCATGTGACTGCAGTGGTTCAACCTTAATGTTTTGAAGAGACGAGAATACTTTTTGTGTGCAAAAACAAAACAAAAATAACCACTTTATTCAACAATGTCTTCTGTCATTATCTTACGCAGATGACGCATTAACACAGTGAAGCTTCTGTGTTTACGTCTGAACGCCGGCTCAGTATTGGCCAAAGCTGATCATGTGATCAGCACAACACATGCGTATCCGGCCAATAATGAGTTGGCGTTCTGACGTAGAACCTGGAAGCGCTGGACGTAAACAACGTATGAGAATGACAAGAGAAGAGATTGTTGAATAAAGTCGTTTTGTTTTTGCGCACAAAAAGTATTCTCGTCTCTTCATATAACATTACGGTTGAACCACTGCAGTCACATGACTGTTTTAATGATGTCTTTAGTACCTTTCTGGACCTTGAATGTGTTGATTATATTGCTGTCTATGGACGAGTCGCTCAGATTTCATCAAAAATATCTTAATTTGTGTTCTGAAGGTGAACGAAGGTCTTACAGGTGTGGACCGACATGAGTAATTAATGACAGAAATTTCATTTTTGGGTGAACTAACCCTTTAGCATACAAGCTAAACTTATTCAGGTTTGTGCACTTACGCTCTGATGCGATTTTCGGCCTCTCCGTCGCTGGTGTCTTGGTTCTCTCGCAGGAAAGTGATATAATGAAGCCACAGGTCGACGCTGAGCGGAATGGCCTGCAGACCTCGACGGTACACCTGTGGAGGAAATAAGATTCAAATCAGTATGACACTTTTTAAATCACCTTCACAGAGAAGACAACCTGAAAGTGTGAATCTCACGAAAGCATATTTCACTCAGAAAGCCGAAACGCCTCGTTTCAAAGCAGCTTTACAGAAAATCATGATGTTTATGTTTTTATCATCTACGTGAAATATGGCTATGTAATTGTATTAAAGAAATTTTTTTGTGACTATATGAGTTTTGCAGCTTGACTCACCTCATCGGCCATCTGGATGTATCCATGGTTTCCTCTCAATATCAGCATACTTCTTCCAGTACCCATAACAGTAAGGATAGTGCAGGAAGAACGCATCAAACGCCTTCCTCGAAGCCAGCAGGTGGTTCTGAAGCAAAAGAAATGCACATGAGCCACTGATGAATGCTTGTGATGCTTTGGTATTAAAGGGTTAGTTCAACAAAAAGTAAATCCGTTCCAAACCCATAAGACTTTTGTGCATCTTTGAAACACAAATAAAGATATTTTAATGAAATAAGAGATTTCCGTCCCTCTATTCATAACATTAAAATGTTAAGAGATAAACATGAATGGAGCAGTTTAAAGAGACATGATTGCATTATGTAATGAACAGATTTAGGCTTTTACTCACATTGATCAGCGAACGTAGATAAACCACTCAAATATCTTAAAAGGACTTGATGTGCGATCTCTCGAGATTTGAGTGAATTAACTTTCAATGGAGGGACAGACAACTCTCAGATAACATTAAAAATATCTTAATTTATGTTTGGAGATTAAGATTTTGTAAATAAAGTGGTAAATTATGTTTTTTTTTTTTAAGCAAACAAATCACTTGTCGCTTTATGAAATTGAGATTAAACCACTGGAGTCACATGGATTACCTTTATGATGTCTTTACTACCTTTCTGGGGCTTGAAAGCGGTAGTTGCGTTCATTTGTGTTCCAAAGATGAACGAAAGTCTTAAGGGTGTGGAACGAAATGAGGGTGAGTAATTAAAGACAGAATTGTTCATTTTTGTGTGAACTAACCCTTTAAATTAAGGGACTTACCTCTTGCTCAACATACTGCAGAAGGTAAACCCATCCATTGAAGTCTTCCGGATTATCTTCCACGACCTTAGAAAGACGCTCGTATTCTGTAGGAAGTTCAGGTTCTTGTGCCGTGGTTGCGTCTTCTCCTGGTTCGGCTCCTGGTTCTGCCGCTGCTTCTTCTTTGGGCGCATCTTCCAGCTCCATATTGGAAGGGCTCTCCGAGTCTCCCGTCTGCTTCGCCGCATCCTCCTCCGCAATTTGGTCCACGTGCTCTCCGTTTGATTCCGTCTGCTGCCCGACAACCTGGTCGGAGTTTTCCGGAACGGGCTCTGAAGGACTGGTTTTCTGGTCAATGTTCTCTGCTGCAGATTTCAAATGCTCAATCGAGAACAGCGGATACTGTTCCACGGCAGACGCCGGCTGGATCTGCTCGTACTCGTGGCTTTCCGGGTTTGCGAGAGGAGCCGGTGTCGTCGTCCAGTCGGTTCCGGTCGGGTCTGTGCCATATTCGGCCCCTGTACCCTCCATTGGAGGAGCATCCCCGTTGTCAGGGGCGTTCGTGTCCAACATCCCGGTCATGGGCTCACCTGAAACAAACCGTTACGTTAAACATCTTTTTGATGCCCTCAAATATGATCATCGCCAGGCGATCCTAAACTTAAAAAAAGGCTGCTAACATCATGTAAAATATTATTTGGACAATACTGCATTAAATTATGTTCACCCAAAAATGAAAATAATGTCATGTATTACTCACCCTCATGTCATTCCACACCCGTAAGACCTTCGTTCATCTTCAGAACACAAATTAAGATATTTTTGATGAAATCCGATGGCTCAGTGAGGCCTGCATAGCCAGCAATGACATTTCCTCTCTCAAGATCCATTAATGTACTAAAAACATATTTAAATCAGTTCATGTGAGTACAGTGGTTCAATATTAATATTATAAAGCCACGAGAATATTTTTGGTGCCAAAAAAAAAACAAAATAACGACTTATATAGTGAATCTTTTCTGTCGAATCATGATTCGGATCGCGTGTCAAACCGCCAAACTGCTGAAATCACGTGACTTTGGTGCTCTGAACCGTTGATTCGACACGCTGATTCATAACGCTCCGAAGCTTCCTGAAGCAGTGTTTTGAAATCGGCCATCACTAAATAAGTCGTTATTTTGTTTTTTTGGCGCACCAAAAATATTCTCGTGGCTTTATAATATTAATATTGAACCACTGTACTCACATGAACTGATTTAAATATGTTTTTAGTACATTAATGGATCTTGAGAGAGGAAATGTCATTGCTGGCTATGCAGGCCTCACTGAGCCATCGGATTTCATCAAAAATATCTTAATTTGTGTTCTGAAGATGAACGAAGGTCTTACGGGTGTGGAACGACATGAGGGTGAGTAATTAATGACATTATTTTCATTTTTGGGTGAACTAACCCTTTAACTGTTGGGTGTATTTTAATTTATATCTACTTTCTATTATTTATTCAATTATTTTAATCGAATTTTTATTTCTCCTAAACTTTTCCACATAAAATACAAAAGCAAATGTGAAGACAACATAATCATCTCAATGTTTTTGCTAATATATATATTTGCAAATATATAATTAAGCAAGATTTATATTTAATGTACCTTTCTATTACAGCATAAACAAGACGTTGAGATGTAGATCTAACAAAAACAAAGTCAGTTGTGATGCAATATGGCCCATTTCATAAGATAACGCCCAATTTGCATATATTTTCAAGCTTTGAGTTTAGTTTAAAACAGCAGGCTCGATTGATCTGAATCTGCAAACTCTGTACAAACAGCAAAATTTTACATCAAATCAACTAAAATGCTTTAGAATGATCACCAAAAACATACATGAATGGAGCTGAAATCTTTAAAAGCCTTGAGAGTTTATTTATAATGTTTCTATCGCGTTTCCTGGTCAAACGACGCACATTCGTCGAAGTGGTTTTGCAAAAATTAGTTAGCCGACTGATCAAAACAGGCTTTAAAACGCGTTCGGCGGCATTATAATTCGTTTTAAAAGGCTAGATAGTTTTCAAAACAGCTAAATATGTTATAAAATTATGAAAACGTTTTCAATTGCATCGGTGTGGTCTCGGCCTGGTCTCTTCACGCGCTAGCTAAACTGCTAACGAGCGACGCCGTTGATTTACCTCAGAGTGTTCTAGAAAAGAGCGCGCGCAAACCGCGGGAAACACACGGAGGAAAGGATACTTACCAGAATCTTCCATGAAACTGGGTTAAAACAGCAGATATTTGCACAACTTCTTCGAAGTTTTATGCGGCTGATAACATGTGGTCGAACAGCCGCGCTCTATCGCACTCAACACCAGCTGCGTCGAGCGATGAGGAAAGGACACGAATGCTTTGCGCATGCGCACTGCGCGACGAAACTCAAAACACATAAAAGGCGGCTGGTCAAGTCATACTGTGGTGTTACCGATAGGGGAGTAATGCGGCCAAAAAACTGTATAAAACAATCATGCTTAAATCTAGATTATGACATAAAAAGTCGAATAATGGAAAACTAGTCATAATGAAATAAAAAAAGGTCGAAATTGTGACATAAACACCCATAATTATGATATAGAAAGTCATAATGAATTTCTATGTCATAATTATGACTTTTTAAGTCAGATTTTCAACTTAGTAGGCTTATGTCATAATTATGATTTACAGAAGCATTATGTTTTATGGGATAAATATGAAAGCCCATTTCCGACACATAAGGGGGGGAAATCATGCTTAAATCTTGATTATGACATAAAAAGTTGAAATTATGTAATCATAATGAAATAAAAAAGTCAAAATTGTGACATAAAGTGTAACAATTATGATTTTTTTTATGTCACAATTTCGACTTTTTTTATGTCATAATTGTGACTTTTTTATCTCATTATGACTTTTTAAGACAGATTTTCAGCTTAGTAGGCCTATGTAATAAGTAATAATTATGATTTGCAGAAGCATTATTTTTTATGGGATAAATATGAAAGCAAATTTCCTACACATACGGGGGGAAAATGCTTAATAATAAAAAAAAAAATAAATAAAAAATATATATATATATATATATATATATGGCGAAAATGGGCTTCCATAAGATAATTAGTCAAAAACCTGTTTTGATTGAACTGAATAACTGATAGCAGTATATTTTCAAGACCTTTTCACATATGATCAACATTTAAAACATGGTATTTGGAAATAAATGTTGTATATTTCAAATGCTGGGCTTCATGGATATAAATAGCCTCTTGAGTCCAGTTTTATAAAAATAAGGAAGTTCTCTTTGAAAATAAATCAGACATCCATCATTAATAGCTCAATGGCTGTTTGATTTATTTGCTACACGTGTAAAAGCC
Source organism: Culter alburnus (assembly GCA_028476615.1). Classification (NCBI taxonomy): domain Eukaryota; kingdom Metazoa; phylum Chordata; class Actinopteri; order Cypriniformes; family Xenocyprididae; genus Culter; species Culter alburnus. The sequence goes on along the minus strand of JAOTNS010003935.1, from coordinate 475,852 downwards.
CATTCTTCGGGGAAAAAAACGCAAATATGCGTGTATTTAAAAGATTTGAATGGTGTTTTATTTAAACGAGGCATTTTTTGAACTCGATGTCACGTCACGAGCCCCGCCCCTTCAACGTAAAATGACGCTAGGGATTGAAGGACAGTTATGCAAAAACTCCTCCGGCTAATGTGGTCGAACATTAAAAACGTTTCATTGCAATGAAAACATCATATTTGAACGGTATTTTAAACAGATTAGTCTCTAAAAAACAACACAATTATATTTTTCCGAGTCTCAATGGCGTCCATTTCATTCAGTTCGGTCTTACGAATCCTACTACGGCGAAGGTTCTTACGTTCATCTTTTGAATATTAATTAGGTCACGCGTCCGTTGCTGGAATATCTCTTTGGATAAAACGTCTGATGCGTAAATAAATACATGACTAAACTAAACTAAAGCGAATTCTTAATTCCATTAATATATTAAAGGGTTAGTTCACCCAAAAATCAATAAATAATGTAATTTATTACTCACCCTCGTGCCATTCCACACCCGTAAGACCTTCGTTCATCTTCAGAACACAAATTAAGATATTTTTGATGAAATCCGTCGGCTCAGTGAGGCCTGCATAGCCAGCAATGACATTTCCTCTCTCAAGATCCATTAATGTACTAAAACATATTTAAATCAGTTCATGTGAGTAACGCTGATTTGACACAAAAGATTCATAACGCTCCGAAGCTTCCTGAAGCAGTGTTTTGAAATCGGCCATCACTATATAAGTCGTTATTTTGGTTTTTTGGCGCACCAAAAATATTCTCATGGCTTTATAATATTAATATTGAACCACTGTACTCACATGAACTGATTTAAATATGTTTTTAGTACATTAATGGATCTTGAGAGAGGAAATGTCATTGCTGGCTATGCAGGCCTCACAGAGCCATCGGATTTCATCAAAAATATCTTAAAAAATATAAAAATATCTTGTGTTCCGAAGATTAATGACGGGTATGAAACGGCATGAGGGTGAGTAATTAATGACAGAATTTAAATTTTTGGGTGAACTAACCCTTTAACAAAGTCATACTCGTGTTGCTTGTTGATCCCAAATGTTTTTAATTAGCCTTTCAAATAAACAAAAGTGGAAGATACAGTTATAAGAGATCTTTCTATTTCTGCGTTTTCAGAAGATCTTGATCAATTTATATATTGTAGTATAATATACTCTATAGTTGTAGAAAACAGTATTGGTTGAAGTAATTTGTTTATATTACTATAGTTACCACAACAAATTAATTCAAGTACTTTACTATAGTATGGTTCAAAAACACTAGTATTTTTTCAGTCATGTACACATTTCATATTTGTAGTCATAAAATATTTTTAGATCTGTACAAAAAAACCTAAATGAGGGATTAATAGGTAGCCTAATAATGTAAATAGCTAAACTTCCCAAGGAGAATGGTTAATTTTAATGAGTAATGAAGGTATAGCAAAAAAACAGTGTGTTTAATATTAACTACGACACCGCTGACGCAGCCGCTATCTGTCCAATGGCCGGAACCCGCGTCATGAATATTAATCGCAGAGCCTTCGCCGTAGTAGATGATCCGAATGCCAAATGGCGCAGTGCGCCTGAGCAAGAAAGAGAGGAAGTAGCGGCTGAAGCAGGTCCGCACCTTTTCCGGTAACACCGACAGCAGTAGCAGCAGCACGACCGGGGCTGAAAGAAAGAGGGACCGGAGAGGAAAGAGGGGACAGAACCGACCGGGGGTGCGAGAGAGGGGGGCTGTTATACGAGGTAAAGCAGCGCGCGCTCACGCGCTCACTTTAGTACGAGTAGGGAAACTACAAGAGTAAAGTTAAAGTTAGTTGTGTTGGACACCCCTCCCTTTTCTCACCCGCTTTCTCTTGTGTTTCAGGGACAGAAGAGAGGAAACTCGGGATGAATCGCTGACCTTTGGAGTTTTTTGGAACAGAAGTGTGTCGGAAGGGAATGAGCGCGAGCGAGCGGCGACCCGACAGTCGGTACACAAGAAGGAAGTCAGATAGGAGAGGCCTGTGACAGATCTGTACTTTTTATGCATTTTGCATCCTAGTGCATTAGATTAATTATTTTCTTATTTTAAAGCAAACAAAGTTTGGACTTAACCGTGACCGAACGCAAAGCTGCCGGACCAAAAACACACTTTCCTCCTCTTGCAACCAACATACTATATGCACAGCCAACAAAATGGGGAAGATGCTTTCGAAGATCTTTGGCAGCAAGGAGATGAGAATATTGATGCTTGGACTTGATGCTGCCGGAAAGACGACAATCCTTTACAAACTCAAACTGGGACAGTCGGTCACGACCATCCCGACGGTGGGCTTCAACGTGGAAACCGTCACCTACAAGAACGTCAAGTTCAACGTCTGGGACGTCGGCGGTCAGGACAAGATCCGGCCCCTGTGGCGGCACTATTACACCGGCACCCAAGGACTCATCTTCGTAGTGGACTGTGCGGATCGAGATCGGATCGACGAGGCCAGACAGGAGCTGCATCGCATCATCAACGACCGCGAGATGCGGGACGCCATCATCCTGATCTTCGCCAACAAGCAAGACCTGCCGGACGCCATGAAACCGCACGAGATCCAGGAGAAGCTCGGCCTGACCCGGATCAGAGATCGCAATTGGTACGTTCAGCCGTCCTGCGCTACGACGGGCGACGGACTCTACGAAGGGCTCACCTGGCTCACGTCGAATTACAAATCCTAATGCGGGGCGAAGACTAGAAGCAATTAACCAATAACTGTTCTACTTTTCTTTCGTACGTCCATTCTTTGCTTTCAGCACTCTGTATAGTCCTTCTGTTACGTTTGAATCTCCGTAAAGTATTACTTTCAGAAGCTGTGGGAAGGGTTTTTTGTCTGAAGATCCAGTTGTTATAGTCCAAAAATGGCAGCTTGTTTGTTTACCTCTGTGCCATCGCGTATATCGAATGTATGGAGAATAGCTGCAGTGCAGAGCATTCAAATAAACACACAAAACCAAGCAGAAAGAAGTTGTTTTCCATGAAGAAACTGAGCGTTTGATTGCATTTACATGTTTAAATCCAGGAGATTTATGGGTAATTGAACCAACTTTATCTTCTTGAGTGTTTCTGAACTAATCCGTCATCCATTATAACCCGTGTTTGTCCAGGTTCTGGTACCGTAAACTGCACAAATCACACCAAACCTCTTTTGTCTCCTGCTAAATTAATGCTTTGTTTTATTATTTTTGACTTATATGATATGCTGAAGAAATAATAAAATCTATCTATATATATCTATACATATACATCAAGTATAATGTGATCGTATCTTCATATCTGTGGCGTTTTTCACAATGCATATTGTTTGACAGAAAATGCACAATGTTATAATTTAGGAAGTCGCCATGTGAAGAATGTCTGCTCGAATGCAGAATGTCGTGAATCTTCAACGTAAGGCCGTGTGTTTTGGCCTGTTTTCGTATGTATATCTGACCCTGTGAGGTGAATTAATGATGACTTCTTTGGTTTCAGGCTCAAATGATCCTCCATTTCCCTCTGTTTTCACTCACACGGAGCACGTATGAAAAGAGTGTTAAAGTTCATCATAGATTAGAATTGCTTCATGCAGCATTCACCAATGTTTGTTGAAGCACATTTCAGTTCATGTCCTCCAGAACGCAGGAGTTCCTGTAATGCTGCTGTTTTACAATCCATTTGAATAACAAACATTTCAAGGTTTAATTGAATGCAGTTTCCTGGTACACATCGCTGATGATTTCATAACTCATATTTGAATGTCTAATGCACACCTGATCAAAACATCTTACACATTTAAAGTGATTTCTGAAGAAAATTGCTGTTGGAAGGGGGCCAAATCACACTTGTAGCCAATCAGCAGTAAGGGGCGTGTCCACTCATTAGGGGGGAGGTGCCTGTGTTGCATAGGGTGTTTGTGAATTTGGGGGTGGGCTATCAAGATAGGGGTGTGATCATTTTGAGTGGGGGTGTGTTTGTTTTTGGTGATTTCAAATATCAACAGCTTTTTTCAGAAATCACTTACTGCACCTTTAAGTAGCTTTTATTAATGTGCCTTAGAAAAAAAACAATACTGGTGTGCATCTTGAGACAAACATTGGCACTGACATATTTTAAGATATGCTGCTTTAAGTTAAAATGCATTTTAGTCTGGGAATAGACTTTTTAAAATTAAAGCTTTATACTGCAAAAATATTTTTAGGACAATTAAACACACTTGTGGAAAAAAATGTACAAAATAATCAATAGGTTAATAGGTTTATTTTCTTAACGCAACAAATGATTTCTAACTGTGGTTTGATGTTGTGAAATGTGACCTGATGTCTGCGGCAGATTTGATGAACTCATCAGGTAATTACAGGGCAGTGAAGCATGGCAGTGTGGAAACTGAGCAATGATGTCAGACCGAGAGAGACGTGAGATGACACCCGGATGACACACAACTGCAGAAATGAGCTCGATCTCTCTTGCAGATCAGAAACACACTGCTGTTTGTTTAGTGCAGGGGTCTCCAAACTGGGTCCTAGAGGGCCACTGTCCTGCAGAGTTTAGCTCCAACCCAACTAGGTCTAACTAGGCATACTAGAAACTTCCAGGCAGGTGTGTTGAGGCAAGTTGGAGCTCAACTCTGGAGGACTGTGGCCCTCCAGGACCCAGTTTGGAGACCCCTGGACACTTCATGCCAAAAAGGTTCTCTATAGAACTCTAGGGTTCTTGACGCAGTGTTAAGGAACACTTTATGCCAAAAAAGGTTCTATATAGAACTCTGTGGTTCTTGATTTGGGTTTTAAAGAACACTTTATGCCAAAAAGGTTCTATATAGAACTCTAGGGTTCTTGATTTTTAGGAACATTTTCTTCCAAAAAGGTTCTCGTAACTCTTGGGTTCTTGATTTTTTCTTTCAAAAAAAGGAGGGTTCTTGATTTGGGTTTCAAGAACACTTTATGCCAAAAAGGTTCTATATAGAACTCTGGGTTGGGTTTTAAGAACACTTTATGCCAAAAAGGTTCTATATAGGGGGGAAATTTTCTTCCAAAAAGGTCTGTATAGTAACTCTGGGTTCTTGATTCAGTTTTAAGGGCAAAAAAGGTTCTATAGAACTCTAGCTTCTTTGTTAAGGAACACTTTATGCAAAAAAGGTTCTATATAGAACTCTAGGGTTCTTGCTTCAAGGGTTCTAATAAGGAACACTTTATGCCAAAAAGGTTTATATATAGAACTCTGGGTTCTTGATTTGGGTTTCAAGAACACTTTATGCCAAAAATGTTCTATATAGAACTGTAGGGTTCTTGATTCAGTGTTAAGGAACACTTTATGCCAAAAAGGTTGTATATAGAACTCTAGGTTCTTGATTTGGGTTTTAAAGAACACTTTATGCCAAAAAGGTTCTATATAGAACTCTAGGTCTTCATTAGTTTTAAGGAACATTTTCTTCCAAAAAAGGTTCTGTATAGTAACTCTTGGGTTCTTGATTCACTTTATGCCAAAAAAGGTTCTCTATAGAACTCTAGATGTTAAGGAACACTTTATGCCAAAAAGGTTCTATATAGAACTCTAGGGTTTGATTCTTTATGCCAAAAAAGGTTCTCTATAGAACTCTAGGGTTCTTGAATGTTAAGGAACACTTTATGCCAAAAAAGGTTCTCTATAGAACTCTAGGTTCTTGAGTTAAGGAACACTTTATGCCAAAAAAAGGTTCTATATAGAACTCTAGGGTTCTTGATTTGGGTTTTAAAGAACACTTTATGCCAAAAAGGTTCTATATAGGGGTTCTTGATTTTTAACTTTATGCCAAAAAGGTTCATATAGAACTCTAGGGTTCTTGATTGGGTTTTAAAGAACACTTTATTCCAAAAAAGGTTCTATATAGAACTCTAGGGTTCTTGACGTTTTAAGGAACACTTTATGCCAAAAAAGGTTCTCTATAGAACTCTAGGGTTCTTGATTCAGTGTTAAGGAACACTTTATGCCAAAAAAGGTTCTATATAGAACTCTAGGGTTCTTGATTTGGGTTTAAAGAACACTTTATGCCAAAAAGGTTCTATATAGAACTCTAGGTTCTTGATTCCGTTTTAAGGAACACTTTATCCAAAAAGGTTTCTATTCTAGGGTTCGCCTTATGCCAAAAAGGTTCTCTATAGAACTCTAGGTTCTTGATGCTAAGGAACACTTTATGCCAAAAAGGTCTATATAGAACTCTAGGTTCTTGATTCGTTTTAAGGACACTTTATGCCAAAAAGGTTCTCTATAGAACTCTAGGGTTCTTGACTTAAGGAACACTTTATGCCAAAAAAGGTTCTATATAGAACTCTCTTTTCTTTATGCCAAAAAGGTTCTTATAGACTCTAATTTAAGGAACACTTTATGCCAAAAAAAGGTTCTATATAGAACTGTGGGTTCTTGATTCAGTGTTAAGGAACACTTATTAAGGTTATATAGAACTCTAGGGTCTTGAAAGGAACACTTTATGCCAAAAAAGGTTCTATATAGAACTCTAGCGTTTGAGCAGTGTTAAGGAACACTTATGCCAAAAAGGTCTTATAGAATTGTAATTCAGTGTTAAGGAACACTTTATGACAAAAAAGGTTGTATATAGAATTCTTTAAAGAACACTTTATGCCAAAAAGGTTCTATTCAGAACACTTTATGCCAAAAGGTTCTATATAGAACTAGGGTTCTAAGGCCTCTTAAGGAACACATAGAACTTAATAAGGCAACTGTAATTCAGTGTTTTATGATATAGAACCACTTTATGCCAAAAGGTTCTATATTAATTCTTTTATGTGAATTCTTTATTCTATAACTCTACCTTTTTATAAATAGAACTCTAGGGTTCTTGATTCAGTTTTAAGGAACACTTTATGCCAAAAAGGTTCTATATAGAACTCTAGGGTTCTGAGGAACACTTTGCCAATAAGGTTCACTGTAGGGTTCTTTAAAGAACACTTTATGCCAAAAAGGTTCTATATAGAACTCTAGAGTTCTTGATTCAGTTTTAAGGAACACTTTATGCCAAAAAGGTTCTATAAAGGCTCTATAGGTTCTGTAAGGAGAAATGTCTTAAATGGTTGCATAATGGTTAGGGTTAGGGTGGGTTAGGGTTAGGGTTTATTTAATTTTTTTTTTGTTGTAATGAAGTATGTTTACAAGCTGTTTAATTCAGAAAATGTAATTAAAAATTAATTAATTACATTTAATTAATTAAACCTAAATGTATAAAATGACCCCATGATGGGATGATTCTATATATGAAGTGCCTGACAGAACTCTTTAAGGTTTTCGTAGTATTATCAATATTTGGAATCTTTTCTCTTATTCATTCGACCCGTATCCCGCTCTCAGTGATCTTCTGGTCTGTAGAAATAGCTCAAGTCTGTCCTATAATGTGAGTTATAGTGATGCTTGCATCAGAAAACACCACTAACATGTGTTCAGGTTTACTGAATGTTTCTGGAAGGATGTTCTGTTCTAAACACGGAGACTTTATGGAATCTGTGGCATGTTCCCAATGGTTTCTTCACTCATTTTCACGCCCCCTGTTGATAATCTGCTTTCAGCCGGCGTCTTGTAAACAGAGAAATCTCAGGAACTTCAGATCCAGTCCTTTTATAGTGTTTCTTGAGTTGCTTTTCTCCATCGGAAACATTGCAGCATTGATCTCTGCCGTATTTGGCAGTGATCAAACTAAATCATAAAGTTTTTCTCCCACACTACAGATTTCTCAGCAGTGAACGTGATGTAGTTAGACTCTAGATAGAGCTGAGTCAGAGCAGACACTGATCCACTGTCCCATTAGAGTTGCTTAGGACACCATTAGTATGTGTTAGTGTTAGTGCACACGTTACAGACTCCGAACGTATGAGGTGCAGCTCCGTCTGGGGTTTCACTGTGAAATCAACAGGTTTTAATGCTCAGGATATTCAGTTCAGCACATGTTCATGTGTAGATGATCCCGTGAGGGTTAAACGTGTTTCATCACCAGGAAAATAATGTCCAAATGCATTACTGTGTGATATGTCACACTGTAAAAAATGATATGATCAATAAATCATTTCAAGATGTGTTTTCTCATTACTTTACATCATCAAAATAATTTAACTTTACATGAGATTCAAATAGATTTTTAAGTCAATTTAGAATTACTGGAAAAACATCACCTGAAATGACTATATGCAATTGGACTGAACTTAAAAATTTAAAGTCGGTATGAAACAGAAGTCGCGCTGGTCTTTTCTTCTCTATTGTGTTGTATATCTGAGTGAACGCTTCTCAAACAAGAACAAATGTAGGGCGGGCTTGATTTTGTCTGTGGGGAATTGATTAAAAATTGCTTTAAAAATATTTTGCTCATTATTAGTTCATATTAGCTTAATGAGAATTAAAATTAAGACCTTACTGTAAAGCATTTCCATATTTTTATTAATATTTAAAATTTGTTTTAATTTTTGTATTTTCCATCGTAATTTTAGTTTTGTTTTTGCCTTTTTTTTTTACATTTTTATTTTTCGTGAACACATCTATATTTTTATATTTTACATTTTCATTTCAGCTAGAATGAAAATTAAGACCTTACGTAAAGCGTTTCCATATTTTTAATATTTTTGTTTTACATTTTCATTTCAGCTAAAGTTTTAGTAATTTCATTTTCACTTTATTTCAAGTCAAGTTCAACTTGAAAAGAAATCTTTTATAAGTTTTTATATTTATATATATTATTATTATGTGTAATTGTATTTCCGTTAACATTTATTTTATTTTAAGTAACACAAATGTCTTTTATGGTTTTATTTTTAGTTAAAACACAAGACACATGATTTATTGTTTGGGGTTTGTTCTGATCACTGACATAATATGCCACATACTGATAAAATCATATTTACTGTAATCTTGTTCTGGAATGGTTTCTTTTGTTTCCGTGGCGACTAACTGCTGCTATTATTGTGTTCTAAAGCAGTTCTTTACAGCAAACAATCCAGAGGAAAGAGAGGAAGTCGTCCTGAGCTCTGTTTCCTTCCTTCCTGTTGAAGGAATGCTGCAAACATGCTATAGCAATCATAAATAATATGCAGCAGGTACTTATTTCTTATATTATATTCACTAAGTCACTCATTAAATGCAACTTGCAAAAAGTTCTTCATGCAAAAGTAAAAGAGAGATTTTTTTTTTTTAGATTTTCTGTGAACTGAACAAGAAGATTTAACATATATTAATTCTTAATAGCATCTATTTCAGTAAGTTCCCATGCTTCACACTAAACATATGCAACAGAAAATGTGTGTGTAATTATACGCCTCAGCCTCAGTTTAGTGCTTAATCATGTTGAGTTATTAATAATCAAAATGTAATTACAACAACTTGATGTTTTATATTAATGACCACTTTAGGACTGAAAGTGCAGCGGTAACTTCATTAAAACAGCAAGAATCACAAAAAAAGTTAATTTGAGTTTAATAACTGTTAGTATTATTAATGCATATTATTTTATTTAGTCTTTTATTAAAGTGAATACCACAAAGAAAAATGTTCTGTTGCCTATAACGCAAATAAATGATGCAAACAATAAAAAATTGTGTTTATGACATAAACAAGTAATTTCCTCTTTAATATTAATAATTGTATAATATTACATTAGCAGTATTTGTTCGATCACGATGTGCTTCATAGTTCCAAAACGATATTTAGTTTCTCCTCTATGATCCATATTGGATTATGTTCAGCATCAGACACAGTTTTACTCTATTTTACAGTGACGTAATGCTCAAAGGCAATCCGGGACACGTCATTGCGCGCAACACCGAGGGGTGCGCGCGCCTCAGAGATTTATGAATGAAAGCACAAAACGTCACGTTACTCCTTCACGACTGTCAGTTATACACACTAGTCGAATAAAAGTCATAAAGTCAATGATGCAGAGCCGGCCTGGACTCAGAGAAGCGCGCTGAAGCCGTGCGCGTCCCCCCGCCGCACACATGGCACGTTCCACTCCGCCGCGAGCTGTTCTTTCATCCGCCACCGCTCGTTTCTGGACCAGATGAACGGACTCGCTCGGAATTTTCACGCTTTACGACCCACGGAAGAGCCATGCGCTCGAGACGGCCCGTCTGTGGAGATTCACGCGCGCTTTACGTTTAAACCCGTCGCTTCTCATCGACACTTGATCTGTTTGACAGACTTGCGCGGCTCTCCGGGGCTCGATCCGGTTGTGTGACACCGAGAGCGGACCAGAGTGACGGTGTGTCCAGTCCCATGTTGCAGCCGAACCAGCACGAACATGCCCGCTCAAAAGATCCGGTGAAATACGGCGAACTGGTGATTCTCGGGTGAGTGATGCGCATTTACTACAGCAGCTCCGAGATTCACGATTATGTGGGTTTCTTACAATGTGGCAACATTGTTACATTTACATGAAAGTGTTACAATGTGGCAACATTGTTGGATTTAAACAAATTTATTACAATGTAGCAACATTGTTACATTTAAATGAATTTGTTACAATGTGGCAACATGGTTACATTTAAATTAAAGTGTTTTGTTGGATTTAATGAATTTGTTACATGTGGCGACATGTTGGATTTAACAAATTTGTTACGCAACATTGTTGGATTTAAACAATTTGTTACAATGTACATTGTTACATTTGATTTTTTTACAATGTGGCAACATTGTTACATTTACATGAAAGTGTTACAATGTGGCAACATTGTTGGATTTAAATGAATTTGTTACAATGTAGCAACATTGTTACATTTAAATGAATTTGTTACAATGTGGCAACATTGTTGGATTTAAATGAATTTGTTACAATGTGGCGACATTGTTGGATTTAAAACATTTGTTACAATGTAGAACATTGTACATTTAATGAATTTGTTACAATGTGGCAACATTGTTGGATTTAAACAAATTTGTTACAATGTAGCAACATTGTTACATTTAAATGATTTTTTTACAATGTGGCAACACTGTTACATTTAAATGAAAGTGTTACAATGTAGCAACATTGTTGGAAATGAATTTGTTTTTTAATGAATTTGTTACAATGTGGCAACATTGTTGGATTTAAACAAAATTACAATGTAGCAACGATTTAAACATTTGTTACAATGTAGCAACATTGTTACATTTAAATGAATTTGTTACAATGTGGCAACATTGTTGGATTTAAACATTTGAATGTTTGTTACACAATGTAGCAACATTGTTACATTTAAATGAATTTACAATGTGGTGTTGTGTTACTGATTTAAACAAATTTGTTACAGTTTGACAACATTGTTGCATTTAAATGAAATGTTACAATGTGGGTTAGGGTTAGGGTTAGGGTTAGGGTTAGGGTTGTTGTGTCGTGATGAGATAGCCTGACCTATAATGCAATTTATTTTATTAAGCGTATTTTCATCATGTTTACATTAAAACAATCAACTGTTTTTAACATCATCGTGGCTGTGATTAACAGTGTTCTGAATGGATGGCAGTGGGAGTGAACCTGTCAATGAAGTTAATTAGTCGTCGACTGATATTTGCAGATATGTCGACTGATATGCACATGAAAAACTGTCTGATGATAGTAAATAAGGTGTGAAGGAAATGTAGACAAATGCAATAACATTAAATGAAAACAAACATGTTTAAAAGACACTTAATATTCAGTGATATTATGATCTGACTGAACTGATCTATCTGCTCTGAATAATGACTGTATTGTCTTCTGTGGAGCTGAATCTGAATTAGTCTCATATTTGATGAAGTTTGCATCATTGATTCTGTTTTGAAGCTGCTTTGAAACACTCTGTACTGTAGAAATAAATCAGACCTGACATGTCCGTCCATTCTGTAAAATAAGCAGATAATCTGAGAATGGCTGAATTTAGCATGGATTAGGAAACAAAAGAGTTTTTGCTTGATGAATCGGTCGGTGCTGATCACTTCACAATGGCCAAATATTATCAATCAGTCTATCAGTGTTATTAACAGAGGCTCATAGTTGAGCACAGCTGTGAGCGCGTGACATAATCCACTCAGGAAATGAGAGCGTAAAATGTTTCCGCCCACGCATGTGTGTGTGTGTGTCTCATATCAGGAAGTGCTTCTGCAGGGGCAGGAACTCCTCTAATATCCACACAGACACTCTGCTTCATCATGCTTCACCTTCCTCACATGATCTGACCTAGTGCAGGGGGAATCAGACCGTAATCAACTCAAGCCCGCTTTCAAAGCAGCTTCACAGTAATAAACAGGAAAAATAATGATCAAACGAGTCACAATCTGTGTAAGGAAGCTCCAGTGATGCTGCTCTGGTCTACATGCATGAAGGATTTTCTTGTTGTTCGTTGTTCTTGTATTAAGGATATGAGAACAGTTTGAAGTCTCTCTGTTCATTAATGGCATGCATTGGTGTTATTTTAGCATAAAATGTAATAAAAGCTCACTGAGATAAAACCAAGAGACTAGATGTAATAAAGTTCATGCTCTGTTCTTCTGGCAGCATCAGCAAAATATCTAGCATCTTAAAATCTCCATCTAAAACACAATCGCCCTCATTGTGAGTAAATGTTGTGTCATCTCTGCAGGAATGTAATATGAAGATTATACAAAGTATCATTTATTTTTAACAACACTATGAAAGTGAATAGCACATATAAACATATCTTTGGTCAGTATTGCCAAGTCCGCGGTTTTCCCGTGAAATTGGGCTACCACGGGTTGAGTTTTTTTTTTTTTTATGTCTGCGGGTTGAAGCGACCCCAAATAACATGATCTTTACCCCCTGAAATGCGAATCTGTCAAAAATGCAGATTTTATGCAGAGTTTTTAGTTGGGAACGCCGCCTGAAACGCTAGTTTTGAGTAGCAGTTGAGCGGGGTTTGTTGTGAAAACCTGGCAACCCTGCTTTGGGCGCAATTATATGCGTCACATGACTAAACATGTGTCACGGTTTTCAAATACCTTCGTTTTCACAGTACAAACCACAACGTGAAAACTGCGTTTTTCAATGTTAAACACTTCAGAAAGCTTTCGGGTCTCACTAACGTTTCCATCCACCTATTTTTAAGTGCATTTTGGGATATCGTTTTAAAAAAACACTGGATGGAAACTCAAAGATGCGCATAAGTTCGAAAAATTGCAGTGGATGCATTTTTGTATTCGATAAACTACGATGGAAACACATTTACCGAATAAATCCCTCAAAAAGTCACATGACTTTGCCTCAGCAGAGGCTGTGATTGGATGACTGGACTAACCAGTGGACCAATCGCATCGCAGCATGTCAAATGTTGGTTTGGTGGTTCTGAAACATCAAAGTCTGTCATCAGAATGATTTGGTTTAATTCCCTCCAGAAGCGTCTCACACGATTGTGTTTCCAAACATCTCTTGAACACATGGGATGGAAACGCTGCTTTATTCGCAAATGTTTCATGCGATATTCCAAGTTAAATTCGCAACTTTGGATGCAAACAGAGCTCGTGTGAACAAAACTCAGAGGAATGTAGATGTATCTTAAGTGATCAGACGCACATAAAACTGGTGAAAAATCCCTCAGAAGGAGCTGAACGAGAACTTGGATCTGAATTGAGCTGAATAATGACACTATTGTCTTCTGTAGAGCTGAAATGGAATGCTTTTAAACCATCTGTATTGTATAAAGCGCTTCATTGATCCATATGCGTTTACCTCAGTGGCAGGTCAGCATGCGACTATATAGAGAAAAGAGAAGCGTGTGAATATTTCATTGTGTGTGTGTGTGTGTGTTTGCATGCATTCATGCGAACTCAATCTCTGCTGCGACCGGTCTCAGTGTACAGTGCTGAAGTGGCAGTTTGACCGCTGTGGACACAGTCAGGCTTGCTTTACAGCAGCATCTATGCCACATATGAATATTCATCCGCTCATATGCCCTGAAATGCTGTGGTTTATATAAAAGATTGGCAGTATCACCCGCTCTGAGCCCAGCTGTGCCATTGAAACACAACACGCCTCGTTCTCTCCTCGAGTCTGAACAAAAGCGTCTTTCTCTTCTGGACGGCGTATACTGAGGTTAGTGTGGCAGATCAGAGCTCGTTAATTAGCTTATTATGGGCGTCACATGCATGCGATTGCCTCAGAATATCCTCAAATCTCTTGACTTTGCTTATGCTTTTGGTCTTAAAGGGTTAGTTCACACAAACATGAAAATTCTGTCATTAATTACTCACACCCGTAAGACCTTCGTTCATCTTCAGAACACAAATTAAGATATTTTTGATGAAATCTGAGAGATTTCTGTCTCTTCATTGACAGCTACTCTCACTTTCAAGCCCCAAATAGGTAGTAAAAACATCATTAAAGTAATCCATATGACTCCAGTGGATTAACCTCAATTTTATGAAGCGACTTTATTTACAAAATATTAATCTACAAAACGCATTCACAAAAGCAGCACGACCTATAACGCCCCTTTCTCAAGATGTAATATCAATGTCTCCAGAATGTGTGTGTGAAGTTTCAGCTCAAAATCCCCCACAGATCATTTATTATAGCTTGTCAAATTTGCTCCTATTTGGGTGTGAGCAAAAACACGCCGTTTTTGTGTGTGTCCCTTTAAATGCAAATGAGCTCCGCTTCCAGAAGAGGGCGGAGCTTTAACAGCTCAACAACAACAAAGCTGGAGAATCTCACGCAGCCAAAATGAGGAAAGTGTTCAGCCTTACATTGTTCAAACCGGAGTCGACACTGATGGAGAGACTCAGGAAGAAGTTACAACTTTTAGACGTTTCTGAATGGTTAGTGGATAAATTGATGTAGTTGCTGTGGAGTTGATTCAACTCATCCACTAGCATGTGCCGTCATGTTCATCTTTTGTGTTGAATTGACCCTCGTTTGTGAAGCAGTCCGGCGTAAAATGACGGCATGACAACAACACTCTACTACAACAACTCTTCCTCTTCTCTAAAGCAGCCCAACATGGCCCCGCCCCCTTTGTTGTGTGTTCTCGGGGCGGGGTTTATGTAAATTTTAGGGTTTGTGATGTCACTAACCCGGGAAGAAGCTCGTTGTAGTCCCTACCAGCCGTTTAAAAGGCGATTTCTGTGAAAGAAAATATCTCCCTTTGCACTGAACTTTGCAGATGTTGTTTATGATCAAACAGCAACATTACACACTAACTAAAGTTTAAAAAAGTGAAATCATAATCAACCACTCCTTTAAATATGATTTTATTGCAGAAATTGTCATGCATGTTATTTACTATGGTTAAATTAATAAATAATGTGATCTCAAATATAGCCTGTCGACTTTATATTAGCCAATCACAGGGTTATTTCACTATTTTAATTGATTTTACTAGTAAAATATCTTGAGATAATCAGTTAATGTAATGTGCAGTGTGATATAAGATGCTGTCATCTCATGGCGGATGAGGTAAATCATGTTCTGGAGTAATATGAGTGTGTTCTGCAGGTATAATGGCTCTCTGCCGGGTGGAGACCGCGGTCGCAAGAGGAGCCGCTTCGCTCTTTACAGGAGGGCGAAAGCCAACGGCGTCAAGCCCAGCGCGGTGCACATCCTCAGCAACCCCCACGACAGCAAGGTGCGTGTTTTATTCAGCACACCGCAGGTGCATTGAGGTCACCGGCCGAGGGAAACGCCTCTGGAGGGTTAGTGACACTGCATGACCTTTCGTTGCAGGCGGTGAACAGCAGGGGGCAGCACAGCATCTCCTTCACCCTCTCCAGGAACCAGACTGTGGTGGTGGAATATTGCCATGACAACGACACCGACATGTTCCAGGTGAGTCTGCAGAACATCATGTTCTGTTGAGTTCTGTTGGGTCAAAATCACTTTAATTGGATTCTGAGCAATTCGCCAAAAATCACAATCAATCAATCAATAAAAACATGAATACTTTCCCACACATTACAAAAACATAAACATGTTGATATCATTAACTAAAACATTG
This sequence comes from Culter alburnus, assembly GCA_028476615.1. NCBI lineage: Eukaryota > Metazoa > Chordata > Actinopteri > Cypriniformes > Xenocyprididae > Culter > Culter alburnus. Next base: position 459,875 of record JAOTNS010003935.1, on the reverse strand, counting down.
AAATAAACTAAAATAAAAGGTAACTATTAGATAAAAAGAAAAAACTAGAAATGTTTCAGTTGAAGCACTAAAATTACTGGAAATAAATAAAAACTAAAACTGAAATAAAAACAAATAATATTAATATTAAGAGCAAATTAAGAACAAAAACTGATAAAAATGACAAAAAAAAAAACTGACAAAAGCATGTAACAAAATTACTACAGGGTATCCGTGGGTCCTTAAAAAGTCTTAAAAGGTCTTAAATTCAGATTCGATAGGTCTTAAATATTTTTCGTTGCATTACCGCAAAAATATTTTATGTATGTTTTATATTTTCTCATACGTCACCGACGGAATGGTCCAGCGCTGCGCGAGGCGCCATCTGCAGAACAAAGCTCAGCAAAGATGTAGGAATATCTGATCAGAGCTGTACATGGACACACATTTTTAAATAAATCTGCTGTGGCAAAGCTACTGCTAGTGATTTTCGGTTCTGGAAATCCATATATCCTTTGCTGAAACAAACTCGTCATGGAGAGCGCAGCTCATGGTTGCTTAGTAACGGCAGACGCCACCGCAGCGCCCGAGTGCTTTGGAACGCTTTGGAAAGGAGAAAGCGGCGCCGACGCGTTTTCCATGCGTTTTTAGACGCGACATATGAACCAAATGTGCCAAATGCGAGTACAATCAACGCGGAAACGTGTTCGGTAACTTTTTTTATGAATGGTGGTATTAAATATATAATTTGCAACGGCTGTGATGTAATTATATAAATAATAGTCTGACGCGCTGCATGCTTGCTGTAACAGTGGTGTTTTCATTTTCGATTAACTGTAAATGCTTCTTTGTTTGTGACGTTTAAATTTGCATTTGGGAACGCATTATTAGTCATTAGAATCGTATATAATTCAAATAAATGCTGTTCATTGAACTTCCTATTTTTCAAAGAAAACTAACAAATATCACCATTTCCACAAAAAATATGAAGAAGCACAACTGTTTTCAACACTGATAATAATCAGAAATGTTTCTTGAGCATCAAATCAAATTGTAATGATTTCTGAAGGATCATGTGACACTGAAGACTGCAGGAATGATGTTGAAAATGATCACAGGAATAAATTACATTTTATAAAATATTTTTTATAAAGTATAGAAAACTTTTTATTTGAAAGAATGTTCACAATGTTGCTTTTTAACTGTATTTTTGATCAAATAAATGCAACCCTGGTGAGCAGAAGGGACTTATTTTAAAATCAATAGTTGTTTCCAAACATTTCGCAGGTACTTTAATAATAACAATTCTATTTATACATTTAATATATTATATTATATTAATTATTATCATGATTATTAAATGCTGCTTTTTATTTTTACAGAACAATAGTATGTATTATTACAATATATGACATATCTTTTAATGTGATAAAATATATATATATTTTTTTTAAAAAAAGGTGCCAGGACGTGGCTCTAGCTGATCACATATATATAATGTGTGTGTGTGTTTCCATAACAGATTTGGTCTTAAATTTCATGTGAGGTGGTATTAAAAAGGTCTTAAAAAGTCTTAAATTTAACTTGTTCATATCTGCAGATACCCTGTACTAAAAAAAAAATTAAAATTGAAAACTGAAAATATAAAAATAAAAGCACATTCAAAATATTAATATAAAATATAGTAGTGTATAAATGATACTGATGATTTTTAAACTTTTAAACAACAAAAGAAATCTGATAAAACAGTAAATCTTTAACATTAAAGTCCGGGTTAATATCATTAACTATTTTTTGTTAAGCGAAATAAAGCTGAAATAAAATAAAATATGAATATTAGATGGAAAAACGTAAGCTAAATGAAATTCAGAAATGTTGCTTTGGAAATAAATTGAAATGCGGTTTAATTTGTGTTTATTTCAGTTTTAGTTTTTATGTATTTCCAGATTTTTGCGCTTAAAAAGCAATATTTAGAAAGAACAACAACTAATAAAAATGACAAAAGCACATAACACAATTACTAAAAAGTATATGAACTTTGAAAAATGAAAATATAAAAATAAAAGTTGATTCATAATATTAATAACTATAATAGTGCATAACAAATATTGACATGACACTGATGAAAATATGATTTTTAAAACTTTATTTAATATTTTTCAAAACATTTGTTTGTGATTATTATAAACTATATTTTTAAATATTATTATTTATTAATTTTAAATGTAAAATTGATTTATTTTTTATTATTTCTGAACAGTAGATCATGGATTAAAAACATCTGCCAAATGGATAAAAGTAAATACGCTCAGAGGAACAAACATAACAAAATACATAATTTATTATTTAGTGTCAGTTCAGCTTTATCCATGAAATCTTCAGGTCAGATTGACGCACTAACATCACAATCTAATGGAAATTTCACTCCAGAAAACCGTTCATGACCCTAAATGACAAACATTCTTGGTTAACCAGTATTTTTAACTATAATAACTAATATTAACTATATTTTCGCCCAGCTCTGTATATACAATTGGATAAATAAGGATGTCCAACCTTATCCACGTACACATAAATATATACAATATATAGCAAATCTCATGCAAAAACTAACAATATTATCACCCAACTCAAAAAATAAAACCATATAAAGGCGGCATGATCCGAGTCTGATCCGTCCGTGTTCTGCAGATCGGCCGCTCCACGGAGAGCCCCATAGACTTCGTGGTGACGGACACACCGGGAGGATCCAAGGAGAGCGAGGACTCGTCTTCGGCGCCCAGCACCATCTCCCGCTTCGCCTGCAGGGTCGTCTGCGACCGCAACCCTCCCTTCACCGCGCGCATCTACGCTGCTGGCTTCGACTCCTCCAAAAACATCTTCCTCGGGGTCAGTATTCATCCTGGGAAAGATGCTGGACACAGTCGTCAGTTGGATAGCAGCCACTAATATTGTAATGTTTTTCAGCTCATGCACTATATGCATCTCGATATGCATCTCTCCTGCAGGAGAAAGCAACTAAATGGAAGAATCCGGATGGTCACATGGACGGACTCACAACCAATGGTGTGCTGGTGATGCATCCGCTGGGATTCCCAGAAGAGCCCAAGCAGGGCCTGTGGAGAGAGATCTCGGTGTGTGGAGACGTGTACGCCCTCAGAGAGACCCGATCCGGCCCGATCCGCGGACAGCTGGTGAATATGACACGCATCCAGATTTAAATCCTGAGTGTTTGTGACCTGGAGTTAAATGATGTGCTGACCTAATAACAGCCTCATCTACTCAACACTGTGCATCACAATCGCTCGTAATTACTTTGTGAACCACAAGAGCGCGCTGATGGCCCGCGCTTCCGCACTTCAGCAGAACGCCTGCTAATGTGATTTACAGCTGCTGTGAAAGCTCTCTGAATGATGGGTAATCTGTGAAGGCGCTTTATTCAGCTGATTGCTTCCTGTTTATATCCAGCGTTTGCTCTTGTGCATGAAGTGTTTGGTGTTAAAGATCTGCAGATCACTGAAAAAGAAATATTTTGAAGAGTCTGTGGTACGGCTATTTTTCTGGTAAAAATGAATAATTAAATTAATACAATTTAATAAAAAAAAAAAAAAGTGATTTTAAAATGCCATAAAAAATCTCCAGGTCTACTGCGCTTGTTTGTAGGGCTGCACAAATTAGCCAAAAAATTGACTATATATGACTAAATATATATATGAAAATATTATATATATATTTCATAATATTATTGTTAGTATTTAAAAAAGTAATAATATAAGATAATAACAATAATAAATAAATAAAATAACTAAACTTACAGACAATGTAATAATAATGCTAATATTAATTTCTTCATTTTCAAATATTTTGTAAAAAACAACAGTTGTAAAAAAAAATTACTTTATTATTTCTCTTAAATACTTGTTTTTACTTTACAGTAAAATATTACAATAGTAATATTTCTTATTTTGTTTCTTAGATATTTTAATATTATTTAGACATTTTTCTTTTAAGAAAATAATGTAGTAATAATTATTTATTTTACAGTACATTGATTTAATATTTAAATATTACTATAGTAATTTTACAGTTGCACCGTAAAATAAAATAATTTTATATAGTATTTTATTTAATTATTTTCATATTCATACAATAGAAATATTTCTTTTAATTCTTTCTGTTATTTTAATATTTGTTTTAAATTTTTTATTAATAATTTAAGAAATTAAGACAACCTTAATATTAGTACCTTAATATTAGTTTTACTGTAAAAAAAAATAATTTCATAATAAGTTTATTATAGTATTTTATTTAATTATTATTTTCATATTACTTTCTTACTACAATAATATGAAATATTACAATATTATCATAATAATGTAAAATAAAATTAATACATTTAATGTTTTATTTGACAGTGAAATATTACAATAGTAATATTCTTTTGTTTCTTAGTTATTTTTATATTTTTAAGAAAATAATGTAATGATAATAATTTATTTTGCAGTACAACACTGATCTAAAATTTGAAAAGAAGAAATTACGACGGCCTTAATATTGTAATTTTACTGTTGTACTGTAAAATGTATTTTATTATAACTTTATATTATTTTATTCAATTATTTTTATATCTTCTTATCTTAAATACTGATAATAAGATTCGAAAATATTACAATAGTAATTATTATTATTATCATCATAATAATGTAAAATAAAATTAATACATTGAATAAATATTTTTTTATTTTAGAGTGAATTACAATATTTCTTAGTAATTTTTATATTTTCATTTATTAGTAGTAATAATAAAAATAATTATTATTACTTTATAGCCATATTGATGTATAAACAACATTTTTGCCAAATTGTGCAGCCCTGCAGACAAACACGGCAAACCTGGACTTGTTTTTTTTTTTCAAAGCGCAGTCAGAAAGTCAGAACAATGGCAGCCCTCGTCACCGGTGTGTGTTTGCAGGCGCAGGGCGAGAGCAGCGCGCTGCAGGACGGCTCTCTGGTGGATCTGTGCGGAGCGACGCTGCTGTGGCGCACCGCTGAAGGTCTGCTGAAAGCGCCCACTCTGCGGCACCTGGACGCCCTCCGCCTGGAGCTGAACGCCGCGCGGCCGCAGTGTCCCGTGGGCCTGAGCACGCTGGCCTTCCCCAGCCTCCCGCGCAGCCACAGCCTGGAGGAGCGCCAGCCCTGGGCCTACCTCGCCTGCGGACACGTCCACGGCCGGCACGACTGGGGCCAGCGGCCCGAGCGCCACCGGGAGCGGGAGGAAGGCGCTTGCGGCGGGACGGGCGGCCGGCGGGAGTGTCCGCTCTGCCGAACGGTCGGGCCGTACGTGCCGCTGTGGCTGGGCTGCGAACCGGCCTTCTACGTGGACGCGGGCGCACCGACTCACGCCTTCGTGCCCTGCGGTCACGTGTGCTCCGAGAAGACGGTCAGGTATTGGGCCGAGACGCCGCTGCCTCACGGGACACACGCCTTCAGACCCACGTGCCCGTTCTGCTCGGCCCCGCTGTCGGGCACGCCCGGGTACACGCGCCTCATCTTCCAGGGGCCGATCGATTGATGAGGGGGCCGAACGAGGGGACGAAAGGGGTCGGGAGTCTCACTACAGGTCAAACGTTGGGAATAATGTTTCTGAAAGAAGTCTCTTTGTTTATTTAATCAAAAATACAGTAAAAATTGTGAAATATTTTTACAATGTAAATCAGCTGTTTTCTATGTGAATATATAGTAAAGTGTCATTTATTCCTGAATTTTCAGCATCATTACTCCAGTCTTCAGTGTCACATGATCCTTCAGAAATCATTCTAATATGATGATTTGATGCTCAAGAAACATTTATGATTGAAAACAGTCATATTTTTATTTCTCAGGATTCTTTGATGAATAAAAAGTTCAAAAGAACAGCATTTATTTGAAATAGAATCTTTTGTAACATTATAAATGTCTTTACTGTCACTTTTGATCAGAATTAAACTGCTAATTTATTTATTTATTCATTTTTAAAGTCTTATTTACCCCAATCTTTTGAATGTAGGTGACAGTTTCCACACAAATATGACTGTTTCAACATTGATAATAATCATAAATGTTTCTTGAGCATCAAATCATCATATCAGAATGATTTCTGAAGGATCATGTGACACTGAAGACTGGAGTAATGATGCTGAAAATTCAGAAATAAATTACACTTTACTATATATTCACATAGAAAACAGCTGATTTACATTTTTACTGTATTTTTGATCAAATAAACAAAGATACTTCTTTCAAAAACATTTAAAAAAAACACAAATTATTCCAAAATTTGACTGCCAGTTTAAATGTGACGCATATAATAGTAGCTCTGCGTCTATGAATTATGCTGCCTTCAAGTCATAAACACATGAATATCGCCAGTGTCATATAAATATATATCTTTATTTGAGTGCCAACTATGAGTTTGGGGTGTCGATTAATAAGTTAAATGTTAACTGCAGTTAGTCACACCTAAAATTGATCATTCTGTCATCATTTACTCTTTCTTCTGCTGAACACAAAAGAAGATACTTTAAAGAATTTTCAGTTTTGGTTCCCATTGACTTCCATTGTATTTTTATCATTGAATTTTTCAGTAGCGTGACTGCAGTTCTAATGCTTACTTTTCTGGTAACAAGCTAATTTTGCCAAAAAATGATCTCTTGAAGGCAGCATTGGTTTGCAACGCAGAGATTCCCGACCCGTTTCGCCCCTCGACGGCCGACGCTCTCTCCGTACATAGACCGAACCTCAACATCTCGCACAACACACACTAGAAAGTACAAAGTCCTTTATTAAAACGCTTGTTTTCAGCAATAAACACAACTAGAAGATCAACCAGAGAGATGCAAGCGGTTCGAGCCGTGTACTTCCCTCAACCATGGCTGAACCTGGCCTTCACCGAAGGGCTTTACTGCTCACTGATAGTTCAGCCCTCCTGATTTCTGTTTCTTTTCCTTTATTTTTAGAATGTTTTAGCATTTAATGACAGTTGTAGCTGCAGTATATGCCGTAGTCGTTTGAAATTGTCAAGATGTCATATTTTTCTACATGACTGTGTTACTAAGCTTGTTTAGTAACTTGTTTTATATACAAGTGTTTCACATATAGCAGTATATAGATTATATATATATATAAATATAAATATATATATTATTTTCTGTACATGATATGATTTGAGTCCAGGAGAGTTTGCTGAAGAAGGAATGCCTCACTGTGCCGACACGCGTCCCGTATGATGAATGTACGATTCCGGCGCTTCGTAACCGTCTACGATCTCCCTGGTGCTAACGACGATTTCAAACGATTCTTTCACGCTAAACTTCACTGATTGTTTCACTTCAGCGCTTTATGATAACTTTCATCAATACGTCATGAACAAACGCTCAATAAGAAGCGTTTGCTAATGCTCGGTTGACTATATTAGTGGTTATCAGTATTAAAATGAAAAAGTGCATCGTGGAACCATCGATTCCTATAAAGATCCTTTATTTTTAAGAGCAGTTACTGTATATTTAGGGGCCAAGCACTGAAGGTGTGTAGCATCCTATCTATGGCAGCCCATAGAACCGCTTGCGGGAAAGTTATGAAATTTGGCACACAGAAAGAAGATCATCTGAACTGTCACCATACCAAAATTGGAGTCTCTAACTCAATCCCTCTAGCGCCACCAACTGTCCACATTTTCACTTACATTTGTGCTAATAACTTTTGGGACTGTAATTCAATTCTATGGAATTCAAGACGATTCGTCAAACAGTTCTCGAATAACGTGCGAAATGTAACGCCAAAATGAACGTGAGGCTATATATCCGCAACGCTTTATCGTATTCTGCCCAAACTTGGTGTGTGTTATGACAACCATGACCTGAGGCTACCTGCACCATTTCAGCGCAGTGCCACCTAGAGGTCAGGAGATATGAAAAATTGCAATTTTGCTCATGACTTCTGAACGGTTTGACCAAAAATCAATCTACTCTTGAGTCTATGGCAGATCATAGAACTGCTTGCGGGAAATTTGGGACACTGATAGAGGACAGTCTAAACTGTCACCGTACCAAATTTAGAGTCTCTAACTCAATCCCTCTAGCGCCACCAACTGTCCAAAATTTCACTTACATTTGTGCTAATAACTTTTGGGACTGTGAGGGCTTTTTTTCTTTTGATCTGCGCCCTATTTTCCACCATGAAAATGTCATCATCTTCAGACCTTGTCAACAAAATGTTATGGAATTCAAGACGATTCGTCAAACAGTTCTCGAATAACGTGCGAAATGTAACGCCAAAATGAACGTGAGGCTGTATATCCGCAATGCTTTATCGTATTCTGCCCAAACTTGGTGTGTGTTATGACAACCATGACCTGAGGCTACCTGCACCATTTCAGCGCAGTGCCACCTAGAGGTCAGGAGATATGAAAAATTGCAATTTTGCTTATAACTTCTGAACGGTTTGACCAAAAATCAATCTACTCTTGAGTCTATGGCAGATCATAGAACTGCTTGCGGGAAATTTGGAACATTGATAGAGGACAGTCTATACTGTCACCGTACCAAATTTAGAGTCTCTAACTCAATCTCTCTAGCGCCACCAACTGTCCAAAATTTCACTTACATTTGTGCTAATAACTTTTGGGAGTGTAAGGGCTTTTTTCCTCTGATTCCTTGATTGCACCCTATTTTCTGTCATGAAAATGTCATCTTCAGATCATGCCAACAAAATGTTATGGAATTCAGGTCGATTCTTCAAACCGTTCTCGAATAACGTGCAATCGAGTTCTACGAAGTTCCCGCCAAATTGAACATGAGGCTATACCTCCGCAACGCTTTACCGTATTCTGCCCAAACTTGGTGTGTGTTATGACAACCATGACCTGAGGCTACCTGCACCGTTTCAACGCACTGCCACCTAGAGGTCAGGAGATAAGAAAAATTTATTTTGCTTATAACTTCTGAACGGTTTGACCAAAAATAGATTCTCTTTAGATTCAGTGTAGCATGCCGAGTCGAACGATACCCAATTTTCCCATATTGGCCATTTGTCATAAAATGCTATATTTTGGCGTATTGTTACGAAACTCGGTATGCGTCTTTGGGACCATGCCCTGACAGTGCTAAAAACGTTTTGGGGCAAAGTTATAATGACATTTTCAAAATGGTAATTACTTTTGATTAAATTAGCCTATTGTAATGATATATTTTTGGGGTCATGCCAAGAACATAGATACTAATTTTGCCATAGTTGGCTGAACTTCCATTTTGATTTTCTTTAAAACCTACTTTTTCGAACTAGACCATTTGTCCTGATTTTAGTAATTCGAGTCAGATCATCTTCAAACTGTGCCGACAAAAAGTTATGGATTTCGTTTCGATAGACAAAACCGTTTTCGTACACCGCAGCAACAAATTTGAGGCATGTTGCCAAAATGACTCTAAAGGCTGCAATGCTTTGGCATATTGACCAATCTTGGCATGCGTCATTGTCACCTTGCTCTGACCACACCACATCAATTTAGTCACAGCGCCACCTATTGATCAAACGAGATAAACCATTAAATCAAATTACAAATGACTGTATTTCAGCCTTTTTGCCTAAAATCATACCTTTAATTGCTCATTGTTGCAGTTGGTCTGGATGCATTATTGCATTATCCTGCCTTCATGCATGGCCCCTTAATCGCTGCTCGCAGCTATATTTGCATTCATGCATTTGGCAAACATCGACTTTATCGACTTGCATTGTATTCCAGCTATACATTTTTTTTAGTTAATGCATTTTATATTAGGTATTAGAGTGGACGAGAACACCTCAGCAACTCATGACACACTAGATGCATGACATTATAGTGCAAAAATGTTATTGATGAAAGTTATTTTTTATAAAGTGTTACAGGTAGTCGTCACACATATGCCTGCACACCTCGCACTGTGCATCTCCAAGCATTATAAGCTAAGCACTCGACAAAGCTTCGTATTGCAGGGTTTAGAGATCGAACAGCTCTACTTTACCTCACAAGCTATAGAAGAGACCTCAGTTTACGACCCTATTTTTACCCTCCGATAAAGCCGTTTGGATTAGTTTTCACCTACGTCGTGTTCCCTTGATATTATGAGATGGTTTAGCATGAATCAGGTTATGCATTCTCAAATTAATGCAATAGTTCACCCGACAATTGTTGTGTGCTCGTTCTGGACCTGTATGCACTTAGTTTTTCTGTGGAACTAAACAAATAAAAGGACACATTTTGAAGAAATGCTTCTTCTTGATGCAGCTCTTTTCCATGCAAAGGACAATTTTTTAAAATAAAAATCCATATGCACAATATTTCAAGTTATATATGATGCTTTATGTGAGGAACAGTCGCTATGCACTGATTCATATTTAAAAATGCTGCATTGGTGCATCGCGCCACGTTTGACATCATCAACACTAAAATGCTGCTGATTCTCAGTGTCGCCACGCAGAAAAGAGCTGCGTGAATGAGATGATTTATAATCCATACGGGTTTGGCTCGACATCACGTTTTTGTCTCTTTAATCTGGACATGTTGCTCCCCTCCAACTCGTTCTCTGAGACTGAGAAACAGTCGTTGAAAGTCTGTGTTAGTTAGACATTAGAATCTATGCTGATCCGCGGCGTCTTGTAGCAGAAAATCCAACTCTGTGTCCGAGACGGACGGTTTCTACGTCTTCCAAACGACCTCCACTCCCATTCTCGACCTCAGGTTTACACTAGTCGAAGTTTACAAATGTTGGCTAGCAGGGTTAGGACTGTCGAACGTGTGCCTGCATCGGGGTTTTCCGTCTCAGAGGTCAACGGGAATGGCATTTCCAGTGCAAATTCAACTTGTGTTTGTTCAGTATTTGAAAGTCAGTAGCTCTGAGAAACGGCGGACAGGATCGCTTGTGTTCGTCCTGAGGGACTCGTGACTGATCTGCTGTCATTCAACAGTTTGAGTGTTGTCTGTTTTGTTGCTTTCGAATGAGATGTGAAGATACTGCACCTTGTGTTTGACTCACTGAATAAAACCTCTATCTCAGACACGAATCCTGACCTTTGACCTTTCCACTGCCACAATGCACTTAAACCTGTACGAGCGGATCCAAACTGATGCTTAAACCCAAGGTGCACTGACAATCACAAATCATCACGTGAATAAAAGTGATCTTTTCAAAATGCATACAGGCTTTTTTAATTCTTTACATTTTATATTAGTTTTTCACTAATTTCTAGATTGATGCAAAAGTGTCTTTTGATTCTCGAGAGCTCTGGGTTTGTATTATGGCAGATATTTCAGTCATGTTTCATCTGTAACATGGTGTTTGCACTAATAAACAATCAATAGGCCACTGTTAAAGTCCCTGCAATGATGGAATGAGGGTGAGATTGCATGTATCGACCACTAGAGGTCGCTGTCGCTCTTTTAATCACTACATGACGTCACTGCAGCCGTTGGATGACCGTTGGATGGACACTATGGACTCAGACACAGGTGTGCAATCTTAACTCCATCAGAGCCTTAAAAGTTAGATTTTTATGAATTATCATATATCCACCTTTTTCCTGACGAGCCTACTGAATTATGGGTGACACTTCCGGTTTGGGTAAGTTCCATTGAAAAAGACTGAAACGCATAATTTCAAATTATAAACTTGAACTACAAATAATTCTTATCCGTTAGTTTGACTGAATTTTAGTGTGAGTAGAATACTAATACCCAGTTTTATTGCGATTGTGTACAGTTTAATGGAAGTTACAACCATAATTTGCGCAAAGCGTCAATTAATACGTTTCTTTGATCTTTTTCTGATTTATTTTTTAATTTATTTATATATTTATTTATTTTACCAAGTCGAAGAAACCAAGTTATTTTATTTTACCAGTCCGTGATCTACTTTTTGGCGCCAAATTACCTTAAAATAGTTGTTTTTTTACACTTAACCGATTAATTCTTGACTGACGAGAGATATTTTTGTCATTTGCCTAAGATAAAAATAATTGACACAATATTTTAGCCATAGCGTCGAGTGTGAGGCGTATTTTCTGTCGCCAGAAAATCCCGAACGCCCTGTTTTTGAATGAATCACTGAGTCGATTCTTTTCCAGGTATTGGTCAAATGAGTTCGCGCAGGTTTTCCCAAACAGGTTTCGTGAGAAAAGCTAAATCATTCAAAATAAGCTGAAAATAATTGAGACAATAATGTCGAGTGTCAGACTGTCGCCTGAAAATCCGAATTTATAATGACCGCTTTATGAATGAATCACTGAGTCGGTTCTTTTCCAAGTGTTGGTCAAATGAGGTTTCCATCAACTGGTTTCCTGAGTTGATGAAAAGCTAAATCATTAAAAACGTATAAGACAATAATAAGAATCTCAGGAGATCTTCAAGTAAATATTTTAGATCAAAAAGTTCAGATGACGGAAAAGTGTGTGAATACCTGAGATAGCGTAACTGAATCGGTTCGCGATTCAGTCTGAATCATTTGGACAGCTCACTCACTCACTGAATCATTTTTATCACGCTATAAAATAAGTATAAAAAACAGTGTTGAAATATTGGAATACCCACAAATACCTAAAATAAACACGCAAACGACAATCTTTGTTCAAACGAAAGTTAGTTTAGAGAATCTTCTGTGACATTCAAATGACTCTTTTAGAGATTCTTTGTAGTTCATATTAATTACAATAAAAAATACTTTACTGAAGAAAATGTAAACATGCAAAATCACCAGAACTTAAAGGTGCCCTAGAATGAAAAATTTAATTTATCTTGGCATAGTTGAATAACAAGAGTTCAGTACATGGAAATGACATACAGTGAGTCTCAAACTCCATTGTTTCCTCCTTCTTATATAAATCTCATTTGTTTAAAAGACCTCTGAAGAACAGGCGAATCTCAACATAACACCGACTGTTACGTAACAGTCGGGCTCATTAATATGTACGACCCCAATATTTGCATATGCCAGCCCATGTTCAAGGCATTACACAAGGGCAGCCAGTAACGTCTGGATCTGTGCACAGCTGAATCATCAGACTAGGTAAGCAAGCAAGAACAATAGTGAAAAATGGCAGATGGAGCGATAATAACTGACATGATCCATGATAACATGATATTTTTAGTGAAATTTGTAAATTGTCTTTCTAAATGTTTCGTTAGCATGTTGCTAATGTACTGTTAAATGTGGTTAAAGTTACCATCGTTTCTTACTGTATTCACGGAGACAAGAGCCGTCGCTATTTTCATTATTAAACACTTGCAGTCTGTATAATTCATAAACGCATCTTCATTCTTTATAAATCTCTCCAACAGTGTGTAATGTTAGCTTTAGCCACGGCGCACTATCAAACTCATTCAGAATCAAATGTAAACATCCAAATAAATACTATACTCACATAATCCGATGTATGCATGCAGCATGCATGACGAACACTTTGTAAAGATCCATTTGAGGGTTATATTAGCTGTGTGAACTTTGTTTATGCTGTTAAAGGCAAGCGCGAGCTCTGTGGGCGGGGAGCGCCAGATTTAAAGGGGCCGCAGCCTGAATCGCCTCATAGTTAATGATGCCCCAAAATAGGCAGTTAAAAAATTAATTTAAAAAAATCTATGGGGTATTTTGAGCTGAAACTTCACAGACACATTCAGGGGACACCTTAGACTTATATCACATCTTTTAAAAAAACGTTTGATGGCACCTTTAATAGTTTGTTTTAAATGTCAGAACTGTCAGAACATTTTACATTCATTAATCTCATATGCTTTACAAACTTAATTGTTTGATTTTCTGTGATGTTTTATTTATTTTTGTTGCAAGATCTGCTTATTTTTGTCACTGAGATCATGTTTATAGCTGACTGATGTAGAATAGATGAGGTTTTGTCAAAGTAGCAAGAAACACTGTTATAGTTTTGGAAGCATCACATTAGAAAACTTAAAGGGTTAGTTCACCCAAAAATGAAAATTCTGTCATTTATTACTCTCCCTCATGCCGTTTCACACCTGTAATACCTTCGTTAATCTTCAGAACACAAATTAAGATATTTTTGATGAAATCCGATGGCTCAGTGAGGCCTGCATAGCCAGCAATGACATTTCCTCTCTCAAGATCCATTAATGTACTAAAAACATATTTAAATCAGTTCATGTGAGTACAGTGGTTCAATATTAATATTATAAAGCCACGAGAATATTTTTGGTGCGCCAAAAAAACAAAATAACGACTTATTTAGTGATGGCCGATTTCAAAACACTGCTTCAGGAAGCTTCGGAGCGTTATGAATCTTTTGTGTCGAATCATGATTCGGATCAAACCGCCAAACTGCTGAAATCACGTGACTTTGGCGCTCCGAATCGCTGATTCGACACGCTGATTCATAACGCTCTGAAGCTTCCTGAAGCAGTGTTTTGAAATCGCTCATCACTATATAAGTCGTTATTTGGTTTTTTTGGCGCACCAAAAATATTCTCGTGGCTTTATAATATTAATATTGAACCACTGTACTCACATGAACTGATTTAAATATGTTTTTAGTACATTAATGGATCTTGAGAGAGGAAATGTCATTGCTGGCTATGCAGGCCTCACTGAGCCATCGGATTTCATCAAAAATATCTTAATTTGTGTTCTGAAGATGAACGAAGGTCTTACGGGTGTGGAACGACATGAGGGAGAGTAATTAATGACATTATTTTCATTTTTGGGTGAACTAACCCTTTAATGTATTATTGCGTCATATGCAATTGTTTTCCAGTGTTTATGGATTTATGCTGCTACATTATATATGAATAATGTCAGATATTCTGGACAGGGCAGAATCACAGCAGCACTGTTTAAACTCTTGAACTGAGAAAAGACAAAGACTGTATGTGTTGAAGAGGACAAACTCAAGTGAGATTGGCAACAGAATAGAAACCTTTCCCTGCTTTGCATTTCATTTGCATGCCTGGCCGTATCATCCAATGGGATTGGAAGTGGAGCCGGCGGCTTAGGAAGAGGAATAAAGCCTGGAAATGCCATCAGTGCCTCCATCCCGCGGGATGATAATACCCGGCCCGTTCCCGTCTCCGTTCTTCTCTCTTCATTGTCCTCTCTCCAGCACGACTGCAGAGTCTATAAGTAGATCCCGTCCAAAGAAACCCGGATTTACAGCTGAAAACACCAGATACTGAGCAGAACTGAGAGAGAAATTCAGTAAATCACATGAACTAGACAACCAATAGCAGTAGAGATCTCTTCTGAAACTCTTTCTCTCATTGCTGTCTAAGAGGAACAAACTGAGATATTAAAGAGATCTCGCTTACTATATATATATATATATACAGTTTAACAGAATTAAGCCATAAAAATTCATTCATTTATATTTATATTTCCTTTTCTTTTAAATGAATTGAGTTGAGCTGTACTAATGTAAGATCAATCTGTTCATTTTCTCAGTGTTTTGTGACTCGGCTCCTTGACGTCCTGTTAAAGACTCGTTATTTGAAGCTTTCTCTAATTAATCAGCTGCTGGGAGACGAGCTCTGGGATAATGAGGTCAGAATCAATGGCTGCCATCTGTAATGTTCACCTTTGACCTTGTTGCTGTAGTTGTTTTACTGTCATTCAGACCATTCTTGAGATTTTTCCGTTCTGTCACCAACCATAACAAGTGTTTTGTTTCTGAAAGTAGGGCACGGTTACGGGTCACACACACACACCCACACACACACACACACACTCATTTGAGAAAGATCACATGATCTTTGTGATTCTTTTTGGACTCTTTTATGACTTTTGTTCTTCCACTGTGAAACATGATCAGATCACATTCAGCACAAAATCAACAAAGGAGTTTTTTGCACTGACATTATCTTGTCAATTAAAATATAATTATCCCTAAATTACTGTAAATCTCATTCTCCTTACTTGTTTTGCATTTAAAGGGTTAGTTCACCCAACAAAAATTACTCTCCCTCATGTCGTTTCACACCCGTAAGACCTTCGTTCATCTTCAGAACACAAATTAAGATATTTTTGATGAAATCCGAGAGACTCGTCCATAGACAGCAATATAATCAACACATTCAAGGTCCAGAAAGGAACTAAAGACATCGTTAAAACAGTCATGTGACTGCAGTGGTTCAACATTAATGTCATGAAGAGATGAGAATCTTTTGTTTCGAAACATTTAGGACATAACGAAGCCTCGTTTACTGAAATCATGTGACTTTGGCGCTCTGAACCGCTGATTCGAAACAAAAGCTTCGTAAAGCTTCATGAAGCAGTGTTTTGAGATCGTCCATCACTAGATATTGTTGTAGTTATTTTTGTTTTGTTTTTGCACACAAAAAGTATTCTCGTCTCTTCATGACATTAATGTTGAACCACTGCAGTCACATGACTGTTTTAACAATGTTTTTAGTAGCTTTGTGGGCATCTGAAAGTATAAATTAACTTGAGTTAATAGAGGCCTCACTGAGCCATCAGATTTCATCAAAAATATCTTAATTTGTGTTTTGAAGATGAACGAAGGTCTTACGGGTGTGGAACGACATGACATTATTTTAATTTTTGGGTGAACTAACCCTTTGATATATTTAATAATAGTCACAACATTACACATTTTAATTAATAATTAATGAGTTAAAATTGAAGAAGAGTGAAATATTTTCAGGTAAAATTCATAAAGTGATCTTAATATGAATTATATTCATCGGTTCACCTAGTTTACAATCAAATAAACATGTCATGGAAAACTACACTCTAAAAAATACTGGGTTAAAAGTTGAAGTTGGGTTGAAAATGGACAAACCCAGTGATTGTTTTAAATCTTTGACTAACATGCTGGTAGTTTTATTTAACTCAACTATTGTTTAAAAATGACTGTCTGGCTTAAAATGAATCCAAAATATGTTGGAAATTAAAATCAGACACATAATTACTAGAGGAAACAATATAATAATCAAAAGGTGAACATTTATTAATAAGCAAATTAATAAATGTTTATTATTGAAATATTAATCATTTATTAAACATATTAATAAATGTCAATTTCCCACACATTTTGGGTTCATTTTAAGCCAGTTATATAGTCATTTTTAAACAATAGTTGAGTTAAATAAAACATTTAACCCAATCACTGGGTTTTCAACCCAACTTGAGTTGTTTTTAACCCAAAACAACATTTTTTAGAGAGTGTGTTAGAATTGTATTATGTTAGTATGAATATATTAAAAATAATATTGTATTTTCTGGTCTGTGGGATGTTTTTCAGCTGTTTTATGGTGAAAATGTCGCATCCGCAGCACAAGCTTTAACTCTGAGGTTTCAGCACTAGTTCTTCTTCTTCAGCTCCTGTAATCATCAGATTGTCGTGCATCGACTCTTTGTTGGTGTTTATGGCATACTTGCGGTAGTGTACTTCCATTGTGACGCAAGTAATCCGCGCGCAGCCTAATCCCAGAGCAGGTGGTCAGGCGTGTGGCGGTGGCAGGGGTTCGTCACACCGTTCCCTCTTCCTGCAGGAAACGACGCGACCAACACGCGTGCGCTTTCATATGAACACTCACACACACACACACACGTTTGTTGATTATCTCCACATAATGAGGCCTTCATCGTTTCGGCTTCATCAGCACGAGAGCAGACGCTGACGCACACGTGCCAGCATTCATACACACAACATCCAAACACACTCGCAGACGGCCGGCCGTCGCCATTGACAGGTGGGCCAGGAAAAGTGGGGTGGAAAACAAGGGTGGGAAAGGGGCATCTGTTGACCGACAATCCCAGCCTCCTCTTGTCTTTGACCGACCCATCTGCTCGTGTCTTTCAGAACAGATTTACATCTTTGCCTCATTTTTGCAACATAAAATAATAGAAGTATTCTCAAAAGTTCAGAGTATCTTCTGCTCATCAAGGCTGCATTTATTTGATCAAAAATACAGTAAAAACTGTGAAATATTATTACACTGTTTTCTATGTGAATATATAGTAAAGTGTAATTTATTCCTGAATTTTCAGCATCATTACTCCAGTCTTCAGTGTCACATGATCCTTCAGAAATCATTCTGATATGATGATTTGATGCTCAAGAAATATTTATGATTAATATCAATGTTGAAAACAATCATATTTTTGTGGAAACTGTGACACATTTTATTTTTCAGGATTCTTTGATAAATACAAAAGTTCCAACATTTTTTTGAAATAGAATCTTTTGTAACATTATAAATGTCTTTACTGTCACTTTTGATTGATTTAGTACATCTTTGTTGAATAAAAGTGTTAATTTCAGTGTCATTAATTTGACATTTTAAGTTTGATGATCATAAGTAAATATGTCTGTAAAACAGGTTAGAACTTTTTAGCAGTGACTGAGTGATTATTAGATTATTAAAGGCATGTTCTCAGCATGAATGCAGTAAATCCTCTAGATGAGGCTGTGATATATTTAAACACTCTTTAGTCACGTTTTTGAGGAATGACAGGTTTCGTCCTGCAGAGAAGGACTAAAAATAGCCGGACAGACGGTGTGTTTGTTTGTTTATGAGGGAATCCACAGGTGGACGTGTTTGATATGAGGCACACGCTGGTCAAACGGTTTAGTGCTTTTAATTAAGAGGCTGTTGGTTTTTCATGTGAGTGAAGCTGAAGTACATCTCTAAAAAGACACTTAATATTCAGTAATATTATTTATTTGACTGCACTGAGACTCTAAAATGAGAACAAATCGAGCTGAATAATGAGCCGCTTTAATTTAATTTGTCTCATATCTGATGAAGTTTGCATTACTGATTCTGTATTTTTCTGTTTGTCACTGTGAAGCTGCTTTGAAACATTCTGTATTGTATAAAGCGCCATAGAAGCAATATAAAAAACTTTCACTGCTGTTGTTGATGATGTGAGAATGTAGGGCAGAAATTCACATAACAATAGAGAGCAGTGATGCTGGAGACAAAAGAGTCTGACGACACACAAAACATGTCCGACCTGTTTATCTGTGAAAATACTGTGTTTTTTGTCTATTATATTCAGTATTATAAGTAGAGATTTGTATCATCGTCAGTTTAATAAACTGAAACCAAAATACACTTGACCATTATCGTCCTGAAGTGATCGTAGAAAAAGGGTTTGTGAAAAAGTCTAGAGAAAAAAAACGTAAATAAGTAATATATAAATTAGATTAAAATAAATTGATAAAAAATGTGATTGAAATAAAAGGATTATTAATCTATTAAATTAACATATGATTAAAAATGAAATAAATAAATAATAAAAAATAAAATTAAGTAGATAAAAATAAATAAATATTGTGGAAAACTGTAAAAAATAAAAATAAAAACAAATAATAATAGGATTAAAATAAGTAAATTAGATTAAAATAACATGTAAAAGTCTGTAAAAAATAAAAAAATATTAAAATAAATGAATAATGTGATTAAAATAAAAAAATATTAGTTTTTAATCTATTAAATTAACATATTAATATAAATTAAAAATACATTTAACAGTACATTTCTATAGTGAGTAGAAAAAAATATAAGTAATTTTAGATTTATAATCATTTTTCTATAAATTGGGTGTTTATAAAAGGTAGACGCCTTTTAAATGTTAGGATTCGTCACATGAGGATGATCAGATTTGGGGTTCATGTCATCTAAAGACTGAAAATCCCTGCATTAGATCACAATTAGTAACTAACACACACAGTTGTTTTATGTATTTGTTTACAATTTATTTTCTGTATTTTGCTCTATTTGGATGTTAAACATTTATTGTTATGCATTTACCTTTTCCGTTTATTATTTGCTCACAAATTGCCCATCTTATAAATCCACTCCTGTCCCCTGACGGATTCTGTTGTCCCTCAGGGTTTGTATTAGTCATTAGTCACTAATAATGGCATCATCATCATCACTAATGGGCAAAGCGTCACACTCACAGCAGGGGATGTGATGACTAATTAAACCACTGAATCTACACAATACAGCCACCAGCAAGGTAAATTAACATCCCTTTTCCTGTTGACCCTGGTTCATTCAGTCATCTGTCTTAAAGGGGTCATGACATGAGAAATCAGATTTGCCTTGATCTTTTGATATATAAGAGGTCTTTGTACCATTAAAACATTCAAGTTTCGTAGCTTAAAACTTCCTCCTCATTATAAACAACAGATTTATTTAATCAAGCTCCAAAACTGCTCATTTTGATACTGACATCACACAGGCAAATACATTTGCATATTCCCGCCTCCAGAGCAAGACACTGACCAATGTGAGCATCGCGTTAAAGTGAATAGAAGTCATTATAATGACTGAACGCTGATACAGTATACAATCTGAAGAATCTACGCTGATACACTGATCTGTCTATGCTGATACAGTATACAGATGTGTTCAGTTTCTGAAGTCATTATAATGACTGACGCTGTCTACCTGATACAGTATACAGATGTGTTCAGTTTCTGAGTCATTATAATGACTGACGCTGTCTACGCTGATACAGTATACAGATGTGTGTTCAGTTTCTGAAGTCATTATAATCACTGACGCTGTCTACGCTGATACAGTATACAGATGTGTTCAGTTTCTGAAGTCATTATAATCACTGACGCTGTCTACGCTGATATATACAGATGTGTTCAGTTTCTGAAGTCATTATAATCACTGACGCTGTCTACCTGATGTGTTCGTTTTCTGAAGTCATTATATCTGACGCTGTCTACGCTGATACAGTATACAGATGTGTTCAGTTTCTGAAGTCATTATAATCACTGACGCTGTCTACGCTGATACAGTATACAGATGTTTCAGTTTTCTGAAGTCATAATGACTGACGCTGTCTACGCTGATACAGTATACAGATTGCGTTCAGTTTCTGAGTCATTATAATCACTGACGCTGTCTACGCTGATACAGTATACAGATGTGTTCATTTCTGAAGTCATTATAATCACTGACGCTGTCTACGCTGATACAGTAGATGTGTTCAGTTTCTGAAGTCATTATAATGACTGAACGCATACAGTATACAGAGTTCATTTCTGAAGTCATTATAATCACTGAGTCTACGCTGATACAGTATAAGTTCAGTTCTGAAGTCATTATAATCACTGACGCTGTCTACGCTGATACAGTATACAGATTGTTCGTTTCTGAAGTCATTATATCACTGACGCTGTCTACGCTGATACAGTATACAGATGTTCAGTTTCTGAAGTCATTATAATCACTGACGCTGTCTACGCTGATACAGTATACAGATGTGTTCAGATACTGAGCTGTCTCGCTGATACGTATACAGATGTTTCAGTTTCTGAAGTCATTATAATGACTGACGCTGTCTACGCTGATACAGATGTGTTCAGTTTCTGAAGTCTGACCTGCTGTCTACTGATACAGTATACAGAGTTCAGTTTCTGAAGTCATTAATCACTGACGCTGTCTACGCTGATACAGTATACAGATGTGTTCCTTTTCTGAAGTCATTATAATCTGACGCTGTCTACGCTGATACAGTATACAAGTTTCTGAAGTCTGACGCTGTCTACGCTGATACAGTATACAGATGTGTTCAGTTTCTGAAGTCTATAATGACTGACGCTGTCTACGCTGATACAGTATACAGATGTGTTCATTTTCTGAAGTCATTATAATGACTGACGCTGTCTGATACAGTATACAGATGTGTTCATTTCTGAAGTCTTATAATACTGACGCTGTCTACGCTGATACAGTATACAGATGTGTTCAGTTTCTGAAGTCATTATAATCACTGACGCTGTCTACGCTGATAGTATACAGAATTTTCTGAGTCATTATAATGACTGACGCTGTCTACGCTGATACAGTATACAGATGTGTTCAGTTTCTGAAGTCATTATAATGACTGACGCTGTCTACGCTGATAAGTATACAGATGTTCAGTTCTGAGTCATTATAATGACGCTGTCTACGCTACATACAGATCATAGTCTGATTGTATAGATGTGTTTTCTGAAGTCATTATAATGACTGACGCGTCTACGCTGATACAGTATACAGATGTTCATTTCTGAAGTCATTATAAACTGGTCTACGCTGATACAGTATACAGATGTGTTCAGTTTCTGAGTCATATAATCACTGACGCTGTCTACGCTGATACAGTATACAGATGTGTTCAGTTTTGAAGTCATTATAATGACTGACGCTGTCTACGCTGATACAGTATACAGATGTGTTCAGTTTCTGAAGTCATTATAATGACTGACGCTGTCTACGCTGATACAGTATACAGATGGTTCAGTTTCTGAAGTCATTATAATGACTGACGCTGTCTACTGATACTACTGCTGACAGTGATACGCTGTATCATTTCTGAAGTCATTAAATCACTGACGCTGTCTACGCTGATACAGTATACAGATGTTTCAGTTTCTGAAGTCATTATAATGACTGACGCTGTCTACGCTGATACAGTATACAGATGTGTTCAGTTTCTGAAGTCATTATAATGACTGCGCTGTCTACGCTGATACAGTATACAGATGTGCGTTCATTTCTGAAGTCATTATAATCACTGACGCTGTCTACGCTGATACAGTATACAGATGTTTCAGTTTCTGAAGTCATTATAATCACTGACGCTGTCTACGCTGATACAGTATACAGATGTGTTCAGTTTCTGAAGTCATTATAATCACTGACGCTGTCTACGCTGATACAGTATACAGATGTGTTCAGTTTCTGAAGTCATTATAATGACTGACGCTGTCTACGCTGATACAGTATACAGATGTGTTCAGTTTCTGTATATGATGACTGACGCTGTCTACGCTGATACAGTATACAGATGTGTTCAGTTTCTGAAGTCATTATATGACTGACGCTGTCTACGCTGATACAGTATACAGATGTGTTCAGTTTCTGAAGTCATTATAATCACTGACGCTGTCTACGCTGATACAGTATACAGATGTGCGTTCAGTTTCTGAGTCATTATAATGACTGACGCTGTCTACGCTGATACAGTATACAGATGTGTTCAGTTTCTGAAGTCATTATAATGACTGACGCTGTCTACGCTGATACAGTACAGATGTGTTCAGTTTCTGAAGTCATTATAATCACTGACGCTGTCTACGCTGATACAGTATACAGATGTGTTCAGTTTCTGAAGTCATTATAATGACTGACGCTGTCTACGCTGATACAGTATACAGACATTTTGAAGTCATTATAATGACTGACGCTGTCTACGCTGATACAGTAACAGATGTGTTCAGTTTTCTGAAGTCATTATAATCACTGACGCTGTCTACGCTGATACAGTATACAGATGTGTTCAGTTTCTGAAGTCATTATAACTGACGCTGTCTACGCTGATACAGTAACAGATGTGTTCAGTTTCTGAAGTCATTATAATCACTGACGCTGTCTACGCTGATACAGTATACAGATGTGTTCAGTTTCTGAAGTCATTATAATCACTGACGCTGTCTACGCTGATACAGTATACAGATGTGTTCTTTTCTGAAGTCATTATAATGACTGACGCTGTCTACGCTGATACAGTATACAGATGTGTTCAGTTTCTGAAGTCATTATAATGACTGACGCTGTCTACGCTGATACAGTATACAGATGTGTTCAGTTTCTGAAGTCATTATATGACTGACGCTGTCTACGCTGATACAGTATACAGATGTGTTCGTTTCTGAAGTCATTATATGACTGACGCTGTCTACGCTGATACAGTATACAGATGTGCGTTCAGTTTCTGAAGTCATTATAATCACTGACGCTGTCTACGCTGATACAGTATACAGATGTGTTCAGTTTCTGAAGTCATTATATGACTGACGCTGTCTATGATACACAGATCAGTTCTGAAGATGTCTACGCTGATACAGTATACAGATGTGTTCAGTTTCTGAAGTCATTATAATGACTGACGCTGTCTACGCTGATACAGTATACAGATGTGTTCAGTTTCTGAAGTCATTATAATGACTGACGCTGTCTACGCTGATACAGTATACAGATGTGTTCAGTTTCTGAAGTCATTATAATGACTGACGCTGTCTACGCTGATACAGTATACAGATGTGTTCAGTTTCTGAAGTCATAATGACTGACGCTGTCTACGCTGATACAGTATACAGATGTGTTCGTTTCTGAAGTCATTATAAACTGACGCTGTCTACGCTGATACAGTATACAGATGTGTTCAGTTTCTGAAGTCATTATCTGACGCTGTCTACGCTGATACAGTATACAGAGTTTCTGAAGTCATTATATGACTGACGCTGTCTACGCTGATACAGTATACAGATGTGTTCAGTTTCTGAAGTCATTATAATGACTGACGCTGTCTACGCTGATACAGTATACAGATGTTCAGTTTCTGAAGTCATTATAATGACTGCGCTGTCTACGCTGATACAGTACAGATGTGCGTTCAGTTTCTGAAGTCTATAATGACTGACGCTGTCTACGCTGATACAGTATACAGATGTGTTGTTTCTGAAGTCATTATAATGACTGACGCTGTCTACGCTGATACAGTTACAGATGTGTTCAGTTTCTGAAGTCATTATAATGACTGACGCTGTCTACGCTGATACAGTATACAGATGTGTTCAGTTTCTGAAGTCATTATAATACTGACGCTGTACGCTGATACAGTATACAGATGAGAACGCTGATACAGTATACAGATGTTCAGTTTCTGAGTCATTATAATGACTGACGTGTCTACGCTGATACAGTATACAGATGTGTTCAGTTTCTGAAGTTATTATAATGACTGACGCTGTCTACGCTGATACAGTATACAGATGTGTTCAGTTTCTGAAGTCATTATAATGACTGACGCTGTCTACGCTGATACAGTATACAGATGTGTTCAGTTTCTGAAGTCATTATAATGACTGACGCTGTCTACGCTGAACAGTAGATGTGTTCAGTTTCTGAAGACTGATCTACGCTGATACAGTATACAAGTTTCTGAAGTATAATGACTACGCTGTCTACGCTGATACAGTATACAGATGTGTTCAGTTTTGAAGTCATTATAATCACTGACGCTGTCTACGCTGATACAGTATACAGATGTGTTCAGTTTCTGAAGTCATTATAATGACTGACGCTGTCTACGCTGATACAGTATACAGATGTGTTCAGTTTCTGAAGTCATTATAATGACTGACGCTGTCTACGCTGATACAGTATACAGATGTGTTCAGTTTCTGAAGTCATTATAATCACTGACGCTGTCTACGCTGATACAGTATACAGATGTGTGTTCAGTTTCTGAAGTCATTATGACTGACGCTGTCTACGCTGATACAGTATACGATGTGCGTTCAGTTCTGAAGTCATTATAATGACTGACGCTGTCTAGTGATACAGTATACAGATGTGTTCAGTTTCTGAAGTCATTATAATGACTGACGCTGTCTACGCTGATACAGTATACAGATGTGTTCAGTTTCTGAAGTCATTATAATGACTGACGCTGTCTACGCTGATACAGTATACAGAATTTCTGAAGAATGACTGAGTGCAGTATGTGTTCATTTGAAGTCATTATAATGACTGAGTCTACGCTGATACAGTATACAGATGTGTTCATGAACTGACTGACCTGTCTACGCTGATACAGTATACAGATGTGTTCAGTTTCTGAAGTCATTATAATGACTGACGCTGTCTACGCTGATACAGTATACAGATGTGTTCAGTTTCTGAAGTCATTATAATGACTGACGCTGTCTACGCTGATACAGTATACAGATGTGTTCAGTTCTGAAGTCATTATAATCTGACGCTGTCTACGCTGATACAGATGTGTTCAGTTTCTGAAGTCATTATAATGACTGACGCTGTCTACGTGATACAGTATACAGATGTGCGTTCAGTTTCTGAGTCATTATAATGACTGACGCTGTCTACGCTGATACAGTATACAGATGTGCGTTCAGTTTCTGAAGTCATTATAATGACTGACGCGTCTACGCTGATACAGTATACAGATGTTCAGTTTCTGAAGTCATTATAATGACTGACGCTGTCTACGCTGATACAGTATACAGATGTGTTCAGTTTCTGAAGTCATTATAATGACTGACGCTGTCTACGCTGATACAGTATACAGATGTGTTCAGTTTCTGAAGTCATTATAATGACTGACGCTGTCTACGCTGATACAGTATACAGATGTGCGTTCAGTTTCTGAGTCATTATAATCACTGACGCTGTCTACGCTGATACAGTATACAGATGTGTTCAGTTTCTGAAGTCATTATAATGACGCTGTACGCTGATACAGTATACAGATGTGTTCAGTTTCTGAAGTCATTATAATGACTGACGCTGTCTACGCTGATACAGTATACAGATGTGTTCAGTTTCTGAAGTCATTATAATGACTGACGCTGTCTACGCTGATACGTATACAGATTGCGTTCAGTTTCTGAAGTCATTATAATGACTGACGCTGTCTACGCTGATACAGTATACAGACAGTTTCTGAAGTCATTATAATGACTGACGCTGTCTACGCTGATACAGTATACTCAGTTCTGAAGTCATTATAATGACTGACGCTGTCTACGCTGATACAGTATACAGATGTGTTCAGTTTCTGAAGTCATATAATGACTGTCTACGCTGATACAGTATACAGATGTGTTCAGTTTCTGAAGTCTTATAATGACTGACGCTGTCTACGCTGATACAGTATACAGATGTGCGTTCAGTTTCTGAAGTCATTCTGACGCTGTCTACGCTGACTCAGTTTCTGAGTCATTATAATCTGACGCTGTCTACGCTGATACAGTATACAGATGTTTCAGTTTCTGAAGTCATTAAATGACTGACGCTGTCTACGCTGATACAGTATACAGATGTGTTCAGTTTCTGAAGTCATTATAATCACTGACGCTGTCTACGCTGATACAGTATACAGATGTGTTCAGTTTCTGAAGTCATTATAATGACTGACGCTGTCTACGCTGATACAGTATACAGATGTGCGTTCAGTTTCTGAAGTCATTATAATGACTGACGCTGTCTACGCTGATACAGTATACAGATGTGTTCAGTTTCTGAAGTCATTATAATGACTGACGCTGTCTACGCTGATACAGTATACAGATGTGTTCAGTTTCTGAAGTCATTATAATGACTGACGCTGTCTACGCTGATACAGTATACAGATGTGTTCAGTTCTGAAGTCATTATAATGACTGACGCTGTCTACGCTGATACAGTATACAGATGTGTTCAGTTTCTGAAGTCATTATAACTGACGCTGTCTACGCTGATACAGATACAGATGCGTTCAGTTTCTGAAGTCATTATAATGACTGACGCTGTCTACGCTGATACAGTATACAGATGTGCGTTCAGTTTCTGAAGTCATTATAATGACTGACGCTGTCTACGCTGATACAGTATACAGACAGTTTCTGAAGTCATTATCTGACGCTGTCTACGCTGATACAGTATACAGATGTTTCATTTCTGAAGTCATTATAATGACTGACGCTGTCTACGCGATACAGTATAGAGTTCAGTTTCTGAAGTCATTATAATGACTGACGCTGTCTACGCTGATACAGTATACAGATGTTTCAGTTCTGAAGTCATTATAATGACTGACGCTGTCTACGCTGATACAGTATACGATGTGTCTGAAGTCATATAATGACTGAGCTGTCTACGCTGATACAGTATACAGATGTGTTCAGTTTCTGAAGTCATTATAATGACTGACGCTGTCTACGCTGATACAGTATACAGATGTGGTTCTGAAGTCATATAATTGACGCTGTCTACGCTGATACAGTAAAGATGGTTCAGTTTCTGAAGTCATTATAAGACTGACGCGTCTACGCTGATACAGTTACAGATGTGTTCAGTTCTGAAGTCATTATAATGACTGACGCTGTCTACGCTGATACAGTATACAGATGTGTTCAGTTCTGAAGTCATTATAATCACTGACGCTGTCTACGCTGATACAGTATACGATGTGCGTTCAGTTTCTGAAGTCATTATAATGACTGACCGCTGTCTACGCTGATACAGTATACAGATGTTTCAGTTTCTGAAGTCATTATAATCACTGACGCTGTCTACGCTGATACAGTATACAGATGTTCAGTTTCTGAAGTCATATAATCACTGACGCTGTCTACGCTGATACAGTATACAGATGTGTTTCAGTTTCTGAAGTCATTATAACTGACGCTGTCTACGCTGATACAGTATACAGATGTGTTCAGTTTCTGAAGTCATTATAATGACTGACGCTGTCTACGCTGATAC
The DNA here is from genome assembly GCA_028476615.1 of Culter alburnus. Classification (NCBI taxonomy): domain Eukaryota; kingdom Metazoa; phylum Chordata; class Actinopteri; order Cypriniformes; family Xenocyprididae; genus Culter; species Culter alburnus. The sequence goes on along the minus strand of JAOTNS010003935.1, from coordinate 431,566 downwards.
AGTATACAGATGTGTTCAGTTTCTGAAGTCATTATAATGACTGACGCGTCTACGCTGATACAGTATACAGATGTGTTCAGTTTCTGAAGACTGTCTCTGATACAGTACAGATCAGTTCTGTTAGACTGACGCCGTCTATGATTACAGATGTGTTCAGTTTCTGAAGTCATTATAATGACTGACGCCGTCTACGCTGATACAGTATACAGATGTGTTCACTGAAGTCATTATAATGACTGACGCTGTCTACGCTGATACAGTATACAGATGTGTTCAGTTTCTGAAGTCATTATAATGACTCCTGGATCACGTCGAAGGATTTCATGTTTGTTCGGAGCATTTTATTTTGTAAATGTGACACAAAGAAACTTTTGTTGACAGATGAAGCAGCGACTGTGTTGGATCTGACAGCAGCTGCATCACAAACCACAAGTAAATGATTTCATAATGCTTTGTCTGTAAATGACAGTTTTATATGGATAATGTTTTCAAAACACTTACTCACATGCAATAGTGAGTAGCTGTTGATACTGTTTCCTATGCAGGGACGTTAGCCAATCATAACAGGCCGTTTACTGACACGCCTTAAAGTAGCCGTGCCTTAAAAACTGATCATTTGAGACAGAGGGTGAATGAATGAAGGTTGATAATTGTTTTTCTGCATGTATATGTGTTTTTAATTTCCTTGAAACTTGCCTCTGTAAAGTGACTGTACCCACATACATATATAATGTCCTTTTGCTTATATGTATGTAAATATGATGGTCTGGATTTGAAATTAAATGCAATTTTCAGGAGGGGTTTGTCTAAGTCAAATAGGTAATGCTCCGGTGATCAATAATGTATTTTCATTTTCTTAGTTTACTAGTGAACATATTTGTTTTGCAAATTATAACAGGTAAATTATTTATATATTGTTTAGACCTAATGCTTAATGGTGTCTTTTTAAGTTTCAACATTAAATAACTGTTAAACAAAAAAGGTGGACGCAATTTTCCGTCAAATATGAACATTTTAATATAATAGGTCTAACATTTAAAAAAAAAAAAAAATCCCTCTGGCTTTACAAAAGTAATAATTTATTGTTACCAACTGAACATACAAATAAGAAAGTCACAGTACACTTTTCAATGACAAGAACATAATATAAAGCTACAACAGAACGCAGTCTAAAAATACAAGAAAACACAAACATACCGATTGTCTCTTACAGAACAAAGCTACTCATTTAAAAAAAAAACAGTGCATTTGAGAAACTCTGGCTTGATCAAAGCAGGACATCTTAAGAGGCTTAACGAGATCTGGCTCGCTTGACCAAACATTTGCTTCTCTTGATCTTTTTGTTTTTTTCTTGGTTGCATTGTTCAATCTTTTTAATAATAATTTAGTCAAAATGATGTAGCACATAATTTCTGCTTCCTATAGATCCGAGTATTTCGTTCCATCAGGCTGAAGATATTCCAAGACATTCCCTGTGCTTTTACAAAACCTGAAACTTCCACGACGACATCTGATCTTTGTAATCCAAGCAGTCTGAGTTGAAGTTCAGCTTCCATGAGGCGCCTTGCTCTTTGTAGTCCAGGCAGTCTGAGGCGGCGCTGAAGCCGTAACCCTGTGCCGAACCGGCTCCGGTCAGCTGATGGTGATGCACGGAGCCAAGATAAGAACCGCAGTCCATTCCGCTGAAATAAGACGGCGTGCCAGTGAAACCCGGACTGTATCCAGACGCCTGCGTGTATGTGATGGGAAACGACCTCTGCATGCAGGAGGATGGGGAGGTGGAAGGAGGCTCGGGGGAGATGGAGGCCGGACTCCAGATGGACACCGGGGCGGAGGACGTGGCCGGTAAGGACGTGCTGGACGGGCTGGAGTACGGGTTGCTGTCAGCAGTGATCTCTCTGACTGGAGAGCTCTTCTTCTTCACTGCTGTGGTCTTCTGCACAGAGCTCTGCTGTTGACGACACTTTGCTCTCTGCGGTTTTTGAACCAAACCTATAAAATGATATCAAAGCGACACATGCTTAGACTGCTCAGAAACCGTACAGAAAGTGATGAAGGTAAGCTTAATTTACATGCCGACACGTTATGTTTTACTAGAGTGGTTTGACCTACATGTTTTGGTAAGACTTCATAACATTCACTAATAACTCTATATGGGTCATTCTACAGAACTGGTTCAGAGCCAACATCTTGAAAATGTCTTTTTCCACAAATTTTGTGTGTATGCAAATTGTATAATATTCAAGCTACACATTTCTAGTAATTGTGCAATTAATTCTCATATTGTATTTTCAGAAAGTTTTGGAATATTTTTCCTCTCCCCACATTTGTCACTACTGAAACACAATAATAAATCATTTAATAAGAAGGGTCACATTGACCTATTAAGATTTTGTTTACATCTACCTATAGTTTTGCTATTTTTAAAAAAAAAAAACAGTTTTCACAGGTAAATCAATAACAATTACAATTTTAACAATATTTCAAGTGTAATTTATGAGATTTGTTGTATTTTGAATTCGATCTTTCTTTGTAAAAGTCAAAGTTTATCAAACTGATTTCAAAGTTCATTAGTTTGAATAAACATTGAATCAAACACTATAATAACATCTTAGTTGATCTTTCAATATTACTTTATTTTTGACAAAACATCCCATGTTTCGGTCGTGATGCACAGTTTCAGTCGTGACAGTAATGTGTTGGTAGTGATCACATCACATGACACGATTCAACTCACATACTAAAACATATTAAAATACTAATGATTTGCATAACTGTACTAAAATTGTGTTTATTTCCCCCAAATAAATGATTATATGTTCCCTTTTGTCACTACCGAAACAATGATGTCACTACCGAAATGTAATGAAGTTTCGGTAATGATAATTTTCGACACTTTTGAGCCGCTCAAAGATGATAATCAATGTATCAAAAAGTGTTCAAGAAATGTAGAAGTGTGTTAAAATCAGTCTCAATGACTCAAACACACACTGTTTCAGTAGTGACGTGAACATGAGGGACACACTTTTTACATGAAGTTTCATGATTTAAAAATCAAATATTTTTTTAAACTTCACTTTAAAAAAAAAAATAATATATTTTTAAAAACAACAATGGAAAAAATTGCAAAAAGTTGAAAGTTGAAATTTAGGGGTCAGGGTTCAGGACAGACTCCTCCCAATTGAAAATACCCAATAAATGATGATTTTAATATATTAATCTTACTGATATTTTTAATATTATTGGGATTCAACAGATAATAGAAGGATCTTAGTAAACATCTAAATGTTTTTTAAATGTGTTTTTTGGTTGTGGGACAGCACCAATTGTGTAGAATGGCCCATAATCGCTTGTTTTATTCAAACTATAATCAAAAGCATTTTTTTAATATCACAGATTACAGGAAACATTTTCTCAAAAACATAAACATATTAGAACGTTCTTTAATAATGTCCTCAAAACATTATTTATCAATCATTCATGGAACCTTTTCTTTCTGAAACGCTTTTAAATGTTACTTGTTTCAGAACGTTCAGAGAACATTCAAAAGTAACATGTTTGAAGAATGATACAATGGAACAAACTGTTTTTGAAACATTTACGCTTTAATCGTCTAGAGAACATTCAGAAATAGTGTAATGGAAATGTTAGCAGAAATATTTTTGTTAGCTGGGATTTTAAAGTAATTTTACAGAATTTGAAAGAGCAACTGATGCGCATTATATGGGATTGTCTTATGTCTCACCTGTACTCTGGACTCGGGCAGGTTGATTTTTAATGCCACTTCTTCCCGCATGAAGATGTCCGGATAGCGCGTCTTGGCGAACAGAGTCTCCAGAACATCCAGCTGCGCGCGAGTGAAGGTGGTCCGTTCCCGCCTCTGTTTCCGGCCGCTCGCTGTGGAAATGACCAACAAAATCACTTTAACTTGTTCAACGTAATGCTTTAATATCGGATCACACCCGCATCTATCCATCATTTTAGTGCTCTAAGGTTAGGGTATGTAAAAGCAATTAAAAAGCACGCAAACTTTTGTTCCGGTGTTTCCAAAAACATTATCTTCAAGGCCATTGTCTTTAAAGCAATTACTCGACACATGCATGTTTCCTTCTGGACTGAAAACGTAGCTCTAACTCTAAAAGTGTTTTGTTTTACCCGGGTAACCCACGGACGGGTGCAGCAGGTCCATTCCCGAGCTCAGACTCAGTCCGGGGAGCGCGTACGGCGGCTGCTTCAGGTACGACATCATGTTGACGTGCTGGTGAAGGAATGCGTCTGTCCTCCTGCGCGAGAAGCAGACGACTGGTCGAACTGGTTATCTGCTGACATGGAAACTATCCGTTGACTGAGGGGGCGGGTTCGAGTCTCCGAGAACAAAACGCAGCGGTCATTTGGAGAGACGCGTATTGAGACGCAACAAGGCGCAAAGTAGCCAAAACATTCGAGGACAAGCTAATTGTCTCCGCATCACTGGGGGTCATTTGCGAAGACAAAGACCACCGTGGACAAGATAAATAGTGCTGATAACAATGAACAACAGTGACGCACTTCTGCGTAAAGAGTCTCTCATTCACATGCGAAGAGCAGCTTAACGAGGAACAATTCCACTTAAGACGCATTTTAATTTCAGTTACACTTTATTGACACTCCCGGGGCTATTCTTCGTAATTAATTGCAGCTGGTAATTAGATTTACGCGGCGGGTCTTCTAAAAGCGTTAGAGTCATAAAGTAAAACAAACACATTATATCCCTCCATTAGAGAAGAAAAGAGTTTAAGTGCATCGGCAAAAAAATTAAATTCATTTACACCGATTCCCACAAATATATCACATTATTTTGAAAATATTTAAAGTGACAGACGCATTTAATAATATTATAAAGCAGAATTAACCGTTTGCGCTCAACGGCCGCGCGCCTCAATCTGTCGATCGCTTCACATCCGTTCAATAATTAATTAATTATCGCTGGAGATAATCCGGACGGCACGCGCTCCCGTGATTACAGGACGCTCCTGAGCGCGCGACTCGTTCGAGCTGATTAATTTTCTGCGTCACGAAAATAAAACAAAGAGTCTCATTGTGCTGGAAAATCTCAACAGACTGACTGCAACTAATTCATTTCACTTTCCTACATTTAACCTTAATCTGTGCAGACTAATTATCGGCTATTATTAACAGTGTAGTGATGCAAAATATATCATAATTATATTTAGGTTCTCACAATATAGTTAATTTAAATTTCTAGGCATATTGTAAGTCATTTGTAGCTGACAACATCTAATAAGTATTTATAATAGTTTTGCTATAGTTTCATATGCATGTTGATTTATCATATAATTTTATTGTTTTCCATTTGACTTTGTAATATTATTGTCAATATCACACTGCTGAAACTTTCTGAAATTATCCACTTCATATCAAAATACAACAGTGATGTTTTTTTTTCTTTTTTTGCAGAAATAAACATTTTGATTTATTATAAATATTATAAAGTTGGGTTGAAAATGGACAAACCCAGCGATTGAGTTAAATGTTAAAAGTTTTATTTAACTTAACTATTGTTTAAAAATTACTGTATTTCTTGCTTAAAATGAACCCAAAATATGTTGGAAATTAACATTTATTAATAAGTTTAATGAATAATATTTCAATAATAAACAATTATTACATTTCTTATTAATAAATGTGTCTGATTTGTAATTTCCAAAATATTTTCGGTTCATTTTAAGCCAGACAGTCATTTTTAAACAATAGTTGAGTTAAATAAAACTTTTAACCCAATCACTGGGTTTGTCCATTTTCAACCCAACTTGGGTTGTTTTAACCCAGCATTTTTTATTGTATGCATTTACATTTTAAGAACTAGACCTTAAAATATTCTAGATGTTATTTTATTCTTGTTGCCATTATTGATTTATTTTAATTGCAGTTTATCTGCTGCCAGTTCTTCAGTCGTGTGTTTAAGCAAAGACACGCTCTTAAATATAAAGCTTCCAAAAGAGGCTTTTCATAGAAGAACCGTTTCTGGTTCCTTTCGTTTCTTAAAGATGCATGTTTCTCCTCTCGAGAAGAAGAAGACTTATTTTGAGTGACAAATCTGGGTCGAAACTTGATATTAATGAATATATTTGACATAATCTTTGAATTAGTAATAAAAACATTGAGTTCTTAAAATGCCCAGTTAATGCATTAAGAGTTGTGGACTGTATATTCAGATTGTCTTGTGAATGGAAATAAACGTATTCCTGCATGTAAGTGAAGAAGCGTAACGCTGGACCCGGCAGGAGCCCTAAAGCCTGTTTGCCGTCTGTCCCGGGAGAAACGGGGCGCTGGCCGAGTGTTTACGGTGGGATTTCACCTGGAAGAGACAAAACACAACCCTGTTAACTAGCAGAGAGAACAAACACTCATTTCAGCAGCTTTTCTAAAGTTAATCAAGGCTTTTTCCTGATCCGATCAGAACTCATTCACTGAATCTGAAATCTCTCGTTCAACCATTAAATTCTTGTCAAAACAAATGATCCTTTTTCAGCAGATTGTCTGACTGAAACACCAGCAGCTGAAATATTTCAGTGATGCTTGTGGTGTTATAAATGAATTCTGTATTTTTGCTTTTAAATAAAATAAATATCTTACAAATTATAGAATTTGCTTTATCAGAAGTCAGAGATCTCTGAATTAACTTTTTTTTTATTTCTCCAGGGAATTTGATCTGAAACAAAGATGTCACTGAGAAATGAAGGAGTGTGAACAGTTTCCTCTGAGAGAATGAATGTGTTTTTATCTGAAGTAAGTGACTCTGAACCGATTTGAAATTCTTTCTTTGCCTTTTTCTTACCTCGATCTCTCCATCTTTGTTTTTCTCCTTCATTTCTTTCAGTATTCTTCAGTCTCTAATCCTCTTTAATTAGATGCTCTTCTACTGCTATAATCCCTCAGAACAACAATTCAGAGAGCCAGCCGACACACACACACACACACACACACACACACACACACACACACACCACACACACACACACACACACACACACACACACACACACACACACACACACACACTCTGTGAACTTTTTGAAGCATAAAAGTGTAAGTTTAGTGTAGCTGTCAAAGGAGGGACAGAAACCTCTCAGATTTCATCAAAAATATCTTAATTTGTGTTCTGAAGATGAACGAAGGTCTTACGGGGATGGAACGACATGAGTAATTAATGACAGAATTTTCATTTTTGGGTGAACTAACCCTTCAGTCACATTCAGACACTGACGGTATCAGTCAGGAAGGTCGTGATTCATTTCACCAAAAATAATGATAATGAAGTTTTTCATGGGCAAACGCATCTGATTTACTTCAGAAAATGTACAAATCTAGAGTGTTTAGATTGCATTTAATGCATTGTTAATAATAATAATAAGTGTTGAACTCCTCCTCATGTGTGTCAGTTTTCTCTCTCGATCCAGATCTGTCGTCACGAGTCTCTGAGCGGACGCTCTCATCAGAACCGGCCCAAACACCGTCAGCGGAGGCGAGGTAAACCCCTTCTTTCTGCTCTTTTTCATTTAGTCCCACTCTTTTATCAGCCTGATCTGATTCTGGCTCCTCTCCACCACTGCTGGAATCTATCTATCTATCTATCTATCTATCTATCTATCTATCTATCTATCTATCATCTATCTATCTATCTATCAAACTAAATATATCTATCTATCTCTATATCTATCTATCTATCTATCTATCTATCTATCATAGCAACCACCCAGATCACCCAAGCAACCACCTTGAACACCATGGCAACAGCACAGCAACCACACAGAGTACCTAGCAACCGCATAGCAACCACCCAGAACAGCATAGCAACCTCCTAGAATATCCTAGCAACCTCATAGCAATACCCTAGCAACCACCCAAAATACCTTAGCAACCGTATAACAACACCTTAGCAACCACCCCGAGTACCCTAGCAACCACACAGCAACACCTTAGCAACCACCCCGAGTACCCTAGCAACCGCATAGCAACACCTTAGCAACCACCCGAGTACCCTAGCAACCGCATAGCATCACCCTAGCAACCACTCAGACTACCCTAGCAACCACATAGCAACACCTTAGCAACCACCCCGGTACCCTAGCAACCACATAGCGACACCCTAGCAACCACCCAGGATACCTTAGCAACTGCATAGCAATGTCTTCCATTTCATCATTCTTCAATCATTATGGGAACGTTACATTTGAACGTTCTGAAACAAGTAGTAACATTTAAAAAATGTTCGATGAACGTCATGAACGATGTATAAATAATGTTTTTGTACTAATGTTTTGAGACCAGATAAGTTTGAATAAACGTTCTATTAACGTTACTGGAAGAACGTTTGTTTATAATTTTGAGAGAACCTTGGCTGAACGTTCCCTGTCAGCTGGGTATCTGATTAATCTGGCCTGAAGGAAGTCGAAGACATAGATGATTATTTTACTGTATGGATTCATGACTCTATCATGTGTTTCTGTTAACGTCTCACTCTTCTCCGTGCGGAGAAAATTCTCTGGGATTAATTTTATGACGGACTGCTGGAAGCGGCGTAGCTCCATGAGAGAAATGAGCTCTTTGTCGGCCTGCCGTTTCCAGAGCTGAAGAACAAGAGAGGTTTAATCCTCATTGTTCCGCAGACAGGAGGGGGTGTGAAACGATCCGACCGGCTTAATCCCAACAGACCCCCGTCCCTCCATCAGACAATACAGACCCGATCACGGCCTGAAAGACACAAGCAGAAACATGTTCGCTGATGCAAATGTTCAGATTATAACATGTAAAAAATCATGTTTCTTGAGCAGCAAATCATCATATCAGAATGATTTCTGAAGGATCATGTGACACTGAAGACTGGAGTAATGATGCTGAAAATTCAGGAATAAATTACACTTTACTATATATTCACATAGAAAACAGCTGATTTACACTGTAAAAATATTTCACAATTTTTACTGTATTTTTAAACAAACAAATTCAGCTTTGGTGAGCAGAAGAGAGTCTTTCAAAAACATTAAAAACTCACTTGCACTTTTATTTCGTTCTACTTTGTACTACTGTACTTGTTCATTTTTATTTTTCCTGCTTTTGCAACACAGTGTATAATTCATCATGCCAATAAACTGATATTGAGAGAGAAACAGCTGCCAACATACAGTAGGATGAAAAACATTCAGTTTCGGATTCATGCTTTCTTTATATTGTGCTGTTTTGGCACTTCATATAAAATAAGGCAATAAATAATATTTTTCAACTAAATGTCAGTCAAAAAGGTGCTGAACTGAAATGTTCAGTTGTTATCTTCTAGTTTGAGAGGCTGACCAATGCACTTAACACTGCTACATGAGTAAAAAAAAATGTGAGAAACTGGAATGAGATGTTGCCACTATAGTCTGTCTTTACTGAGAGGATCTCTTTACGTCCTCTTTCAAAAACTCTTCTGTGTCTCTGAAGGCCTGTCGACTCATTTATACTCTCTATAAGCTGACATGTCTTCATTTAGCATGTTTCTTCTCTCCAGATGAGTCTTCTTATAACCAGTGTTTGTATTTGTGTGTTGTCCAGTAAGACTCTCTGATCCTGCTGCTGCCCGATTGTCTCTCGTCCCGCTGCGCTGGCGCCGCCAGAGAGACTCGAGTGAGATCAGACGGTGATTGTGCCAGCGTAGCGTCTTTCCTCTTCATCTGTCTCTGTACGGCTGCTGTGAGTATGTGCTGGACCTCTGTCTCGCTACACACTAACATAGAAAACAAAAACTGTACTGATATACATGTTTGTCAGGTTAAGTGTGAAGTGGATTAGTTATATGTTCACATAATTGCTTTTGTGCAGACTGAGCCAAAATCACAATAACAGGATCAACACTGACCTCTGTGTGTGATTGATCAGTACTGCAGTCTGAGGGAACCAAAACAAAACTCTTTAAATATGAAATGATAGTGAAAAAAGTCTAATTTTCTGAAATGCAACAGTTTATTGAACCTTTAGACAAAATATCAAAAATAAGATAAAGGTTTGCATATGTGATTTTTGTTGAGGATCATAAGAGACTATAGAAATTGGCATATCAGATACACTACAGTAGGATTTATAGGCAGATTAATGCCATCTGGTGGGAGAAGAAAATCATATTATGTAATACCATTGTGTGTGTGTGTGTGTGTATATATATATATATATATATATATATATATGGGTTATTGAGAATAAGGTTTTTAAAAGTGTAAAAAAAAACATAATTGAGTTTTATTAAGTGTTATCAATGAGATTATGTGGTTTTTATAATCAATTAACACTGCTTTTGTCATTTTTTACAAGATGGACAAAATTTGTCAGTAAAAAAGTCATTCGGTTTAACCAAAATTTGTTTTTACTGAATGACGATATTTCAAATAATGCTGAGGCTGATATCTAGCTAGCAAAAGGACAATCAAACATTTTATATTTAGCACAAGTTTTTAAAATATTCCAACATTTTCCATGTTTTATAGCGGTTGCACCGAATGACCTGATGTTTCGGGACATGCGTATGATCAAGAGAAAACATGAATTTATCAAATAGTTAAGAGAGAGTTAGTTACTTTGCTTCATGACCATGTGGTCCTTTGCAGGTGTCTGAATGATGTCACATCCTGTCACATGATACTGACCGCATGACTTGATCCAAATGGTCCCTTTATATCAGTTACTCCGAATGACATCAATGAAATTCATTTTTCCGGACATTCTTTCTCATAACAAAGCAACGACTTCTACACATAATTTTAATATCATTTTGCACTATGTTGATATATGATGTTATAAAATCATGCCAGAATAAAAAATATATACATTTATTACATTTTAAGATATTTTAATCACAAATGAACGGTTAAACTGAATGATCTTTTGACACTTCAAAATCTTTAAAATACATTTATATGTAACAAAATATAATTAAAATCTTTTGGATTCAATAAAAGAGATCTAGTTGTACTACCTTACATACTTTGGATGTCATATCTTTGTTTTTTATTATTATTAAGGCCTTTGGACAAAAAAAATTATGCGTCACGTCATTGACCCACATATATATCAAGGTCATTCAATATGTCATTATGGTTAGTTACCAGCATTTAGACACAGATCAGTAGTTTTGTGTAAGTTTGAGACACAAACTTTGCAGTTTGGACACACTTTAACCAGGAAAATGTCTTTTTAATGTAACACAGAAACAATCGACTCCAAAAGTAAATGATTTAATACTTTATTTTTGTCGTATTTACAGTGTTGTACTGTGAATTCTTCATGGCTCTGTGTGTTTCTGTACATTTCTAGAATACTGAACACCTTTTACAGTAAAGATATTTCTCAACTTTGACAAAAAATATTTTTAATAAGCTATTAAAAAACACCCTAACAAGCCTGCAGTGAATTTATGATTCATGAACTGAAATGAAAATTCAATCACAAACATGTTACATGAGTTCATATAGATCTGCACGGATCAGATTGTCATTACAACATGAAAACAACATTTGGCATCATAACAATCATATTTACAGTGAAATCAAACCTATATACTGTATGTACAGCATGTCATGTGACTTAGGAATAACCAATAACACCATTACATTCATATAAAACATAGAAGTGTTTATAAACGGTTGCTGATCTCGAGTTTAAACGTGTCCAGATATTTCACCCGACGCGTTTTTATTAAGTATAATAACGTTTCGATATGCAATCATTTAATATTTTCTATAATATATGCATGGTGATGTATTTTGGTTCAAAGATACGGCTTGCAGAAGTCTTGAGTTTGAATGCCGTCATCAGATGAATGAAAGCACTATTATACCACAACACTGTTTTATACGTGATTCTGATGTTAAATATCGTCTGATATGATTTGCACATGTTTCTGATCTAATGACGGCGTCTTACAGCAGATATTCATCGGTAGAAAGTAGTTCTGTATGTGACCACTGAAAGTGTCTTTCAATAAACTGTTCATCCAAGTCGCTTTACTTAAAACAGACAGAAGGATTTTAAACTATTCATTAAATACTGAGCAGTTCAAATGTTCATATTACATACAGTTTTTTCAAAAGAGTGTCGGTGCTATTGAAGAAAAAAGATTGTGATTCTCTTCATAAATGTACTTACTGTTTATACTTAGTGTTTTCTCATCAGGACTCGTGTGTCTAGCAGTGAAATGCTGCTGTTTGCATCAGAACTGAAGCACGAATGATTTCAGCTGGTCAAAACTCGTCTTCTGAACTGTCGGCCAGCAGCATGGCGTTGTCCGGTCCGCTCCGCACTTCTCTGGGCGGCTGAAGTTGATGAACATTGAAGAAAACCATCAGTACTCAAAATGAATCTGCTGAAGCTTTCAAGGACTCGAATGATAGAAAACAGAATTGGTTCAGACTTCACGATGATCGTGATTGAGTTCAGGAATGAGAGCGACCCGTACCTTCCTCCTCTGGTGTTTGAAGCTGTCTCTCCTCTTGCGATGGATCAGTCTGATGCTGTACAGAGCGCCGACCAGCAGAAGAGCACCAGCTATTCCAATCCCGACAGGTGCCAACATCCCCGACACATAACCAGCCTGAAGAAGAGACAGCGGACACACGGAACGAGTGGAGTAATCAAGATGTTTAATGTCTCTTCTGCTCACCAAAGCTGCATTTATTTGATTGAAAATACAGTAAAAACAGTGAAGTATTGTTCGTATTCAAAACAGCTGTTTTCTGTGTGAATCTGTTGTAAAATGTAATTTATTCCTGTGATTAAAACTTTAAATGAATTTGCATGAATTAACACATTGCTAATATGTTTGAGCCCATTGCTACCATGGATTAGCATGTTGTTAACTTTTTTTAACACATTACTAACATGGATTAAAATATTTTAGCACGTTGCTAACATGAATTAGCACAAATTAGCATGTTACTAGCATGTTTTAACACATAGTTGTCATTTATTAGCATGTTGCTAACTTATTTTAACACATTACTAACATGAATTAACATATTTTAACACATTAACATGGATTAGCATGTTGCTAGCCCAAATTAGCATGTTACTAGCATGTTTTAACACATAGCTAGCATTTATTAGCATTGTGCTAACATGAATTAACATGTTGCTAGAATGTTTTAGCATTTTGATGGCATGAATTAGAATAAATTAGCACATTGCTAACATGTTTTAATGCATTGTTAACATGAATTAACACACTGTTAGCTCATTTTAGCCTATTGCTAGCATGAATTAGTACATTGCTATCATGTTTAACACTGTTGGCATGAATTAGCACACCGTTAGCATAAACTGGCATTTTGCTAGCATGTTTTTGCATGTTGCTAACAAGGATTAGAATGAATTACCATATTGGTAGCATGTTTTAACACATTGCTAACATGAATTGGCATGTTGTTAACATGTTGTTAACATGCTTTAACACATTGCTAACATGAATTAGCATGTTGCTTGCATGAATTAGCACATTGCTAACACAAATTAACATGTTACTAGTATGTTTCAACACATAGCTAACATTTATTAGCATGTTGCTAACTTATTTTAACACATTACTAGCATGAATTAACATATTTTAACACGTTGTGAACATGAATTAGCACACTGCTAGCACAAATTGGCATGTTACTAGCATGTTTTAACATAACTAGCATTTATTAGCATTTGCTAACATGAATTAGCACACTGTTAGCTTGTTTTAGCCCATTGCTAGCATGAATTAGCATGTTTTAAAGTGTTCCTAACATAAATTAGCATGTTTTAGCATTTTGATGAATTAGAATAAATTAGCACATTGTTAGCATGTTCTAACACATTGCTAACATTTTAACGCATTGTTAACATGAATTAGCACACTGTTAGCTTGTTGTAGCCCATTGCTAGCATGAATTAGCATGTTTTATGGTGTTCCTAACGAATTAGCTTGTTTTAGCCCATTGTTGACATGAATTATCATATTAACGCATTGTAACCCATTGCTACCATGAATTAACATGTTGCTAACTTATTTTTTACACATTACTAACATGAATTAACATATTTTAACACATTGTTAACATGGATTAGCATGTTGCTAACATGAATTAGCATGTTGCTAACTTATTTTAACACATTACTAACATGAATTAACATATTTAGCACATTGTTAACATGGATTAGCATGTTGCTAACATGAATTAGCATGTTTGCTAACTTATTTTAACACATTACTAACATGAATTAACATATTTTAGCACATTGTTAACATGGATTAGCATTTGCTAACATGAATTAACACACTGCTAGCACAAATTAGCATGTTGCTAGCATGTTTTAGCATTTTGATGGCATGAATTAGAATAAATTAGCACATTGTTAGCCTGTTCCAGCACATTACTAACGTTTTAACGCATTGTTAACATGAATTAACACACTGTTTGCTCATTTTAGCCCATTTGCTAGCATGGATTACCATGTTTTAGCATGTTTCTAGCATGAATTAGTACATTCCTAACATGTTTAACACTGTTAGCATGAATTAGCATGTTTTGCTAGCATGTTTTTACATGTTGCTAACAAGAATTGGAATGAATTAGCATATTGTTGTTGAATTGGCATGTTGCTAGCATGTTTTAACACTGGTAGCATGAGTAATGTTGCTAGTACATTGCTAGCATGTTTAACACTGTTAGCATGAATTAGCATGTTGCTAGCATGTTTTAGCACATATATCACAATTTTTACCATATTTTCGATCGAATAAATGCAGCCTCGGTGAGCAGAAGAGACTTCTTTCAAAAACGTTAAAAAATAATCATGATTCCAAACTTCTCTAGCATGAATATGAGAGGAAGTGAGGCGTACCTTCTCTCGTATCAGCTCCACCCAGCTCCGCACTGCAGACAGTAAACAGAGAATGAATGAACTCTTAATCACAACGCTCGTGATCACATGACTGTTCTGTGGATTCTCACCCAGGCCCTGGTTCCGCTGCACCCAGACGGGAGGAGGCGGGATCAGGCTGTAGGGCGGCCGCGTGTGCGGTGCCATGGTGCTTTCCATCAGGTCCTCTTCACTCTCTTCCTCCTCCTCGTCAGAATCCATCTCCTCGTCCTCCTCGTCTTCATCAGGCTCCTCTATAAGACACAGAAGTTCGTTCAGATCACGGCGTGTCAGAAACGAGCGCCGCCGCTTTAAACCACACGCACCAACCTTTAGTCTCCAGATCTTCTGTGTCCGTCTTTGGTTTCGACGCTGCCACATGAACGACCATCAGAGGCTGATGGGTAACTGAGCTCTGTGTGACATCATCGTCTGCAGGACCAATCAGATTATTGTTAAAAATCAACATGAATGGCTGTTGCGCTCTATTATACATTCTTACTTTGCTTAGGCTTCTCTGAGGGATCAGATTCTGTGACGGACGCTCTCGATCTCTCCACTCCAGATGTTCCTGAGAGACGGACATCAGAGGAAGTGCGTTCCGTATCCATGGACACCATTTGCTCAAGCTCTGTGTCTCCCGCCGTTACGGCAGCTGGAGCCATGGCGACAGACACTTCGGACGACGACACTGAGCCTCCGGGTGGCGTGACATCCTCAAACGGCTCAAAAATCAAAGGAAGGTCTTCGGAGGACATGGTGGCCTCTGTGCTCACCTCCTGAGACGAGGGCAGGACGCTCACTTCCTCTGGGAAAGGAAAATGCAAAGTCATTTTTTTGCATCAGCCTGAAACGATGACTAAACAGATATTGACTTGTATTCAAATAGAATCATGTTTGCAAACGGTTAGTTCACACAAAAAAATGAAGATAATCCCATGATTTATTCACCCTTAAGCCATCCAACCATCTTCTTTCAGACAAACATAATTGGAGATACATTTAAAAATATCCTGGCTCTTCCAAGATTTATAATGGGAGTGAATGGGGGCCGAGATTTTGAAGCCCAAAAAAGCACATCCATCCATCATAAATATAATCCATACGACTCCAGGGGGGGAAAAAAGGCCTTCTGAAGTGAAGCAATGCTTTTTTGGTAAGAAAAATATCCATATTTAAAACTTTATAAACTATAATATCCAGCTTCCGGTAACGGCCGTACATGAGTCGAGTTCCGGCGGAAGAGTGACCTCTGACCTGACGCATGACGTAGGATGTAGGAGTATCGTAAGCTTAGACGTCTCTCGCAGATCAAACAAATAGCTCTTCTCTTATATCGAAATCCTCCAACATTTCTTTTTAAAAATTCTCATTTTAGACTTGTAATTCGTGACCGGTGTTTTGTTATGCTCTCTCCTCTGTGCTTCTCTGTTCATCAGTACGTCATGCGTCAGGTCAGAGGTCACTTTTCCGCCAGAGCTGAACTCGCGTACAGCCATCTGCTGGAAGCCAGTTATTATAGTTTTTAAAGTTTTAAATATGGATATTTTTCTTACAAAAATGCATTGCTTCACTTCAGAAGCCTTTATTAAGTCGTATGGATTACGTTTATGATGGATGGATGCACTTTTTTGGGCTTCAAAATCTCAACCCCATTATAAAGCTTGGAAGAGCCAGAATATTATTTACTATAACTCTGATTGTGTTCGTCTGAAAGAAGATGGCTTAAGGGTGAGTAAATCAATCTTCATTTTTGGGTGAACTAACCCTTTAATGTCAGACATCGCGAGCCAAGAACATCAAAGTATGAATAAACAGAGCTGTCAAGCCCTGTTAGCATTAATTATGAACGTGTAGACGCCTCTTCTAACAGTCAGCTCCACTTTTCTTCAGCACGACTCAAAATAGAAAGTAATTAGGCTGCCGTCGGCGCCCGCTGGGGTTTAAAGTGGAGCGGGACGCTCTCTGCTCCTCTACCCTTCATACTTACACTCTACTAATGCAAACTAGCAGCAAATGTGTTCAACCAGAGCCCTTCATGACTGATTAACCCTTTACTCATATTTTACTACAACTATTGCCTCTGTTCTTTGTCTAAAATACTTCATGAACAGATGCAATGTTCCCTTGGCTTGTTTAACAATAAAATGCATGTCGATCACTGACCTGCCCGCAGATGAACCGGTTCTGTCCACGTATCTGCCGTGTCCAGCAGTGTCGGTCCAGTCGAGTCTCCGCTGGTAATGCTGGTTGGGTTAGCGGTCGGTGCGTCTGAAGGAGAGCTGGTGATGGTGTCCGCGTTCAGCCTTCTGTCCTCATTAGATGCTCCGAGCTGAAGTGTGTCGGTTCTCAGTAGAACTGCGATAGGAGGCGTCGTCAGAGACCACGGGAGAGACGCGCCGTCTGCAGATTCTGTTGTGTTCCGCGATCCGTCGTATGTCTGTCGCTCGTTCAGCCTGTCCTCGTTTCCGTCCGCCGTCGCTCTGCCAAACCCCTCATGAATCCTGACTCCATCCTCCTCATCTTCCTCCTCATGCACGTTTGGAGCAGATGTTTGTGCTGTTTGGGGGGTTTTGTAAGCTGATGGTCAACAAGGGTGAGTCGATTGAGTGAGTCCTGGTGACCGTGTCTGTTCTGTCCTTCAGCAAAGACGATACGGAGTCTTTCTCATCTCCGCCCGGGAGATCGAGCGTCTCCAGCAGTCTGACGGTCCTCTCTAGTGTGGCGGCCCGGCTGGCGAGACAGACCGCAGCCAACAGGAGACTTTGGAAAGTTGCACCGGTCAACATAGCGGATCCGTCACTCGGGCACAAAGTCTGAAACTGAAGTTAAACGTGAACGGGTCCAAAACGCCAATTCCTGTAGAAACATTAGCAAGTGGAGGAAATACAATGTGCTGTGATATAAATGACAGATTTTCTGCTTTCTGTAAATAAAAGATATTTAAATGTTTTCATGTTGTCTGGCATGCATTGCTTTTAAATAGAATGACTGAATTGGTTTGGCCAGATCTTGATATTGAACATTATTGAACTGAATGAATTGATCTGTGTTGAATGTGTTTACATTAAGAATTCAACTTTTTACAACAGCCATTCTGGTCATTTTACAAACAGCAATATCTAGTCCCATTGACTTCCATGGTGTTTTTTCATACTATTGAAGTCAATGGGGACCAACAAATGTTGGTTCAAATGATCATCTCTCGTGTTCTACAGAACAAATAAAATCATACAGGTTTAGAACAACTTGTGGGCGAGTAAATTTTTGGGTGAACTATTCCTTTAAGAGATGCTTGATGTGTAGAATCTCAAGATATTATTAGGGGTCAACTTTGTTAGTTTTATTCTTCTATGTCTATGGCAGCCCATAGAACCGTATGGTAAAAAGTTATAAAATTTGGCACACAGATAGAGGACAGTCTGAAATGTTACCATATCAAATCTGGAGTCTCTACCTCAAACCGTCTAGCGCCACCAACAGTTCAAAGATTCACTCATGTTTATGCTCATAACTTTTGACGCTTAAGTCCTAAAAACAAAATCTTTCTTCCTCTGATTCCGTGGCTCATGCTGATTCGAATGCATCCCTATGATGTAAAATCCTACTTTTTCAAACTCCTCCTATAGCGTTTGTCCAATCTGCACGAAATGATCAGCCAATCCATTCGCGTATAGGGCATCACGATTTTGACGGCGAACACGCAAAAATGGATTTGATGCTGTATCTTCGCAATGATTTGGTTTATTGACACCAAACTTGCTATATGTCATTACAGGCATGACTTGCACAATGCACAACAACGTCACAGTGCCACCTACTGGTGCCGAGATAGGAAAAATGCTTTTCTTTTTGCTTATAACTTTTGAATGCCTTGTCCTAAGTTGAACGATATCCAATTTTCTTTGGTCGGACATTTTGAATTTTGCTATAAAATGCTGTTTTACTACTTTTTGAACTCCTACAATTTTTGTCAGATTTGTATGAAATTTGGTATGTAGCATCTACAGACACTCATGACAAAATTTACTTAAAGATTTCTGATAGACCCAATCGTAGTTTTATACTGCGTCAACAAATTTGACTGCGAGCACGCCAAAATGGATACGAGCAAAAGTTTTGTGTCATCACAGGCATGACTTCAGGGTGCCTGCAGAGTTTCGTCACAGCGCCACCTACTGCTCAGAAGTTATAAACAATGTTATAAGTGCTTTAACTGATGTCATTTAAACAGCTTTATCCTAACCTCATGATCACAGATGTCCACAAATATATTTTCTGTTCTGCCCTTATTCGGCTTGACCCCGTAATTGCTGCTTGCAGCTATATTTTTATTATTATTATTAAAAGAATCTGCCATGCCTAGAATGGTGCTTTTATGAGGAACAGAATTTACTAAACAACAGCATTTCACTAGGAAACAAACAGGAGAATATGAATATGAATCATTTTAAATACATCCATTCATGCTATAATAAATTATTCAAACATAATGCATATGTTTAATTGACATATTCAAATGATTATTTATTCATAATATTTTAGTGGAAAGAAACAAAATATTGGTTTATTGGTTCAACACACTTAAAAATAATCAGTACTGGCTGTAAACAACAACAACAGTGTTAATCTCAAGATGTATATTCATGTTTTGTGCTGCTAGTTTAACCACCCATTTTGTCATGTCTTTCAGTTCTGCAGCAGTAACTTGACACACACACACACACACACACACACACTACTGCAATTCTCTGCCAGTGTCTAAAAATAGCGCGGAGCTCATTCTCCAAGACAATGCGCCCTACTGTATCATCATTTAGGTTTCCATGCAGTTATGTTTCTTCATCTTCATCATCATAAATCAAAGGCGTGTGGTATAGAATATGCGTAATTGCCTGCATTCATGCACGTCATTTTCTCTGGCACTGAACACCTCGTATGTCTGCATTATAATATGCTGCGTAAATATCCTTCCATATGTGACTGCGCAATGGGCAGATTCTGCATTACTGCATGCAAAAACTGACAGATCTCCTGGACAACTTTAATATGAAGTAAACAAACACAATGGCACATCATCACAGTAATGACGCACAAGAATCCAGATGCACATCATCCTCACCTGCGGTGTGTGAACGCGGAGTCAGTCTCATGTCCAGTGCACGCGCAGTGTTTCAGTCACCCGTCATCGCTGTTAAGTGGCATTATAAGCAGTCGCTGTTATTCCTCAGTCTGCGTCAGCTCATGCCACACTGAAGTTTCCGCTGGCTCTCGTCTGCAGGCGCGCAGTCAGTCACGGGCATCTGCGCAGTCGACTGCGGGTCACTGTGTGTGTGTGTGTGTGTGTGTGTGGACAGCGCGGGGAACTTTAATATTTAACGGTACTTATAAAATAGTATTTGTTTAATGATAAAACACTGACATGTAGTAGGCTAGGTTAATATTGAAATAAAATAAAAAATTATATCAAATGAATTAGGATATCTGAAAACTTTTGCTGAAGCCTTAAAGGATTAGTTCACCTTCAAATTAAAATTTCCTGATAATTTACTCTCCTCCATGTCATCCAAGATGTTCATGTCTTTCTTTCTTCAGTCGAAAAGAAATGAAGGTTTTTGAGGAAAACATTCCAGGATTATTCTCCTTATAGTGGACTTCACTGGACTCCAAACGGTTGAAGGTCAAAATGACAGTTTACAGCGATCCCAGACGAGGAATAAGAGTCTTATCTAGTGAAACCATCGCTCATTTTCTAAAGAATAATTACAAATTTTATATGTTTTAATCATAAATGCTCATCTCGAACTAGCTCTCTTCTTCTCTATTAGAATTCCAGCAGTGTAGACACTGCTAAGTGTATTACTGCCCTCCTCAGGTCAAAGTTTGAACTAATTTGTCATATTCAATATGCTAGTGCAAGTATATAACATTTAGTTCAAACTTTGACCTGTGGAGGCAGTAATACACTTAGCAGTGTCTACACTGCTGGATTCTAATAGAGAAGAAGAAGAAGAGAGCTAGTTCAAGATGAGCATTTATGGTTAAAACGTATAAAATGTTTATTTATTCTTTAGAAAATGAGCAATGGTTTCTCTAGATAAGACTCTTATTCCTCGTCTGGTATCGTTTAAAGCTCTTTGAAGCTGCACTGAAACTGACATTTGGACCTTCAACTGTTTGGTGTTCATTGAAGTCCACTATAAGGAGAAAATCCTGGAATGTTTTCATCAAAAACCTTCATTTCTTTTCGACTGAAGAAAGAAAGACATGTGCTGCGTCCCAATTCGCATAATATCCATCCTAAATAGTATTCGAAAAAAGAATTGGTATGTCCCGAATCATAGTATGTTGAAATAAGTATTCCAAAGATACCCGGATGGTCTACTTTTTCCGGTTAGAATTCGAAGTGCAGATCCGTGCACACTTCTAACGGCTAATATTGCCCATAACACATTGCGCTGTGGACGAGGATTCGATTAGAACTACAAATACGAATAAAAAGTGTCAAAAAACTACAAACATGACGGATGTGCGAGACCGACGGTTAAGCAGAGCGGGGCTTAAATGATTAATAATCAGTATCTAACCTGATGAAAAGATATTTATTAAATGTTATCCACATTATATTTCATCTGCAACAGCGTTGTGAACTTTTATAACGATGCGTTTGGTCATTAACTTTTAAATGCATCATTATGCAAAGATGAGGAGAGTTCTCCACATGAAAGACCCATGGCTGGCAGATAAACGTGCGACTACATTTTTCTTTCTTTACAAGGCATTTCTTTCTTTACAAAAACAGTACATACTTTTTAGGACGTAGTATAAGTAGGTGAATTGGGATGCAGCAATGAACATCTTGGATGACATGTGGGTGAGTAAATTTTAATTTGAAAGTGAACTAATCCTTTAAAGGGATAGTTGGAACAACTTGAGGGAGAGTAAATGATGACAGAATTTTCATTTTAGGGTGAACTGTCCCTTTAAAAGAAGTGAATTTCTGTAAGTTCTCAAGTTTCCGCGGAGTGCTGATCTGAGTTCAGCTTCACCACCACAAATCCCGCCTTGATGCAAAACACTTTTATCGTCACACATAAAAATATACAAAAAAGAAGGATCATGTAGAAAATGTTTGATGTGTTGAATTAATTGAATATTATTTACCGTTACTCGAATTATTTTTATTCAGGCGAATGCAGGGCAGCCATTGCGAACTTGCGAAGGACCCCGCCCTTCCCTCAGATGCTATGAGTGTTAGCGTTGTGTTTACATATCAATAATCTCTCTTTCTCCCTGAAGTATTATTATTTTTATCGATAAAATGCCCTTGTTTGAAGGCCTGGGCAGCGGAGGGGAGAAGACAGCCGTGGTCATTGATTTAGGAGCGGCGTACACAAAGTAAGTGACGGTTATGTGTATCACCGCTTGATTTATTCAGTATAAAAGGATGTTTTAGATGCAGATGTTTAGTTCTCTTCTCTTGTGTTTGTATTGTGTAGATGTGGCTTTGCCGGCGAGACTGGGCCGAGATTCATCATCCCCAGTGAAATTAAACACCCTGGCTCTCAGGAGGTCTCATCATCTCCGTTTATAATCATAATAATTGATAAACATGATCATATTTAACAGATAACGTTTGCTGTATGCTTGAAACTGTAATGTAATATTATATCTATGTTAAAGTCTGCATGAAAGGGAAGTTGCGCTACACTTTTTCTCTATTGTGTCGAGTGAAACGCTTCTCGAACAAGAACAAATGTAGGGCGGGGCTTGATTTTGTTCGTAGGGAATTGATTGGATGGTTGTGCTTTATTATTAGTGGATCTCATGTGAGTGACAGGTTGCCCCGCCCTCGCGCCAGTAAAGACGTCATCAAGAGTTATTTTAATTCAAGATTAGGAGGAATATGAATTTAAAACAATGGCCGACTTTAAAGGGTTAGTTCACCCAAAAATGAAAATAACGTCATTAATTACTCTCCCTCATGCCGTTCCACATCCTTCATTAATCTTCAGAACACAAATTAAGATATTTTTGATGAAATCCGATGGCTCAGTGAGCCTGCATAGCCAGCAATGACATTTTTCCTCTCTCAAGACCCATTAATGTAAAAACATGTTTAAATCAGTTCATGTGAGTACAGTGGTTCAATATTAATATTATAAAGCCACGAGAATATTTTTGGTGCGCCAAAAAAACAAAATAACGACTTATATAGTGATGGCTGATTTCAAAACACTGCTTCAGGAAGCTTCGGAGCGTTATGAATCTTTTGTGTCGAATCATGATTCGGATCACGTGTCAAACTGCTGAAATCACGTGACTTTGGCGCTCCGAACTGCTGATTCGACACAAAACATTCATAACGCTCTGAAGCTTCCTGAAGCAGTGTTTTGAAATCGTCCATCACTAAATAAGTCGTTATTTTGTTTTTTTGGCGCACCAAAAATATTCTCGTGGCTTTATAATATTAATATTGAACCACTGTACTCACATGAACTGATTTAAATATGTTTTTAGTACATTAATGGATCTTGAGAGAGGAAATGTCATTGCTGGCTATGCAGGCCTCACTGAGCCATCGGATTTCATCAAAAATATCTTAGTTTGTGTTCTGAAGATGAACGAAGGTCTTACGGGTGTGGAACGGCATGAGGGTGAGTAATTAATGACATTATTTTAATTTTTGGGTGAACTAACCCTTTAAATGATCATGTCTCCAGGCTGTGCGAGTCGTCCAGTACAACATCAACACGGAGGAGCTGTACACCATCCTGAAGGAGTTCATCCACCTGCTGTACTTCAGGTACAGGAAGCAGTTGTGTTTTTGAACGTCTCACAGTATATTCTGTTTGTCCCATGATCTCAGCTGAACACATGATGCTGTTTTTTCCCTTCAGGCATCTGCTTGTGAATCCTCGAGACGCGCGTGGTGATCATTGAATCCATCCTCTGTCCTTCACACTTCAGAGAGACGCTCTCCAGAGTCTTCTTCAAGCACTTTGAGGTAAAGTCTCCAGCAGTTTCTGTTTTAATCACTGTATTTACAACTTGAACTCAAATCAAAAGATCAGATGATTCGCATCAGATGAATGAATCTAGACCTCTGCTGTATTTCAACATTGATAATAATCATAAATGTTTCTTGAGCATAAATCATCATATTAGAATGATTTCTGAAGGATCATGTGACACTGAAGACTGGAGTAATGATGCTGAAAATTCAGGAATAAATTACACTTTACTATATATTCACATAGAAAACAGCTGATTTACATTATAATAATATTTCACAATTTTACTGTATTTTTGATCAAATATGCAGCTTTGATGAGCAGAAGAGACTCTTTTCAGTCTTTTGAGCAGCAGTGTACAGTAAAGTCTCAATGTGTCTCTATTGCAGGTCCCGTCGGTCCTGTTTGCTCCCAGTCACCTGATGTCCGTCATGACTCTGGGCATCCAGTCCGCTCTCGTCATGGATTGTGGATACACAGAGACGCTGGTGTTACCAGGATCCTTTGACACTTTGAAACTACTTTAACTGTTTACTTTCTTCCTGATCATATTGTGATGATATGTTTCTAGAGCACTTTATACAACTAAGCAGCTTATTTTGAGTTTACACCAACATTATCAGGTCAGATGACTTTAACAGCGCACTAGATCTATGAAGGCATTCCGATCCTGTCCGCATGGGAGGCTCTACCAATGGGAGGAAAAGCCATCCATAAGTAAGACATGAAACGAAGCGGTGTGTGAGAGATAAAGCTGCTTGTGTTCTCAGCACTATGTGTTGTTGTTCGTCTGCAGGGAGCTGCACAGTCTGCTGAGTGAGCAATGCACGCTGGACACCGACGCCGGCACCGGCCTCAACCTGCCCGCCCTCATCAGTAAGACACTGTTTGATCTAGGTTTTCAGTCAGCATTCAATCTACTAGTTTTGATTATCTAGAGGCCTATCAGATATGATACAGTAGCTTTATAGAGTTAGTATTTGTTCCGGTTTACTGTCTGATTATCTGTCGGTCATCGTTACAGGCACTATTCCAGAGGACGTTGTGGAGGATATCAAAGGTTCGTCAAATAAAGCGTTCCTCTCATGCATGAAATCAATTTATTCTTGTCAGGGCTCAACTCTAAGGATTTTTTCAACAACAAAACAGCAAATTAATACAGTAAAAGAAAAGAAAATGGGCCTGTAAAATAAGCCTAGTTGTTGTTTTTGATACATGTAACATTACACCAAAAGCTACTAGAATAACTCACTTAAATTGTTAGACAAATAAACAGGAAGTAATAAAATAGGAACAAGTAATCAAATTATGAGTAATGGCACAAAACAGAACAAACATATAAATGAAATAAATGGTGCTTTTCAAGTTTTTCATGTAGGTTTAAACAGGAGATTTTCAGGTACAGAAATCTGATGTAAAGCTAACTATTAAACTTTATTAAAGTTAATCAGTCAAGAGCAGCTACAGATGCATAAATAATGTTTTGAAATGCTGAAAATATAAATACTGCTATTTGAAATTATTTAAAAAAATGAAAGACACTTTAAACGTGAAATTAAACCCGCCAGTAGGTGGCAGCGAATGTCATTGAGATTCAACCGATTCATTCAAACGGCTGATTCATTCAGGAAGTGTTGCTCAGAGACGCTAAACAATTCTGTGTGGACTTTTCAACTATTTTCATTGGTGAAATAGAGCGAAACGGGCGATTTGGTGTCTAAAATGTCACATGATATTAGGTTCTTGTTCATTAAACTGTACGCTGAATAAAAACAGTATCGCATTTGTAATCATGCTGATATGTGGACAAAAACGGTGCTCTTTGTGTAATATTGGTTAACTATATTAAATTATATAAATATGAAAGCTATACAGGGTCATTTTTGCCCCTTATTTTGAATTCTGGGGCATTTTAAAGGCATTTTAATAGACTAAATCACGCAGTGAAAGCGTGCACTCTAAATCTAACCTACTAGACAACATCACGTTGTAGTGTATGCATGCACTCAGTGGGTGTTTTGTTTGTTTTTTGTAAAGTGAGGGACATGCTCGATAATATCAGATCGTTAAATCAACAATTACGATATCATAGACGATATATATCACACACCCAACAGCACTGGTGACCGTTCCGTCTACTGTCCCAAGCGTCGTTCACACTGGGCATCGGGCAGTCCTTATTGTCGAGCCCTGAATTGTTGAATCAGTTTCCTGTTTCATTCTGGGCTTCAAACACTGTTTCATCTTGTGTTTAGTGCGGACGTGTTTTGTTAGCGACCTGCAGAGGGGCATGAAGATCCAGGAGGCCAAATTCAACATGGACGGATCTGCTGAGGTCAGAGAACATGCTTTAAAATCAGTCGATTCAGATGTATACTCATTTGACCTGCTTTTACATTCTCAAACTATTAGTCAAAATATTCACAGTCCGTTCTTATTGGTCCATCAGAGACCGGCTCCTCCTCCAGATGTGGAATATCCATTGGATGGGCAGAAGATTCTGCATGTCAAGGGCTTCATCAGGTAAAAACCTTCAAACCAGACGCGATGATCTGCTTTTTTTCCCAACTCAAATACCTCAAGGTCACATATTTGAACTAAGATTAATGAACCGCAAGTGAGACGAGCTTTCTCCCGCTCTCTCTTACAGACGGGTTGTTGTTTGTTAATCTGACCCACATTCTGAGCGCTTCTTACTAAAACATGCCTGACCGTTTTCCAGAGACTCGGTGGCCGAGATGTTGTTCGAGCAGGATAATGAGGAGAAATCCATCGCCACGCTGCTGCTGGACACTTTGGTTAAGGTACAAAATATGAGATCTTCAGATCAGCCTCGTTAATTGTTAGGTTTGTTTATATAATTGCAAAGCAACACCCTAGTAATCATCCAAAAGCAACTGCATAGTGACCAGCGTTAATTTTGACAGAAAATTTTGATTTAGTTTTAGTCATCAGAAATAGTTTTAGTTTAGTCTAGATTTAGTCGACTAAGGTCTAATTTCGTTAAACTGTAATGCATTAAGCATTTCTCTAACAATACACAGATCCTATACACTGATAGAGGTACATCTGATATTCCCCAAACTGTACTTTGCTAACCAAAGCGGACGGTTTTTGACCGTTCAAGTGCAAAAGACACGAAAGAGTAAATTCATTCACACACCCATTGAGGTACTATTATAGTTTCCGTTTAAAATTTTTATTAGATTTGGTTTTTAGTTTTTCTGCTTTCGTTGTAATTTTATTTAAACACATAAAAAAATTACTAAAATTTTTTGTCTTTAGTTTTTGCTTCAATTTTATTTCTGTTTGTCATTTTAAAGGTTAAGCTAAGCTTAAAAAACTAGATGAAATAAAATGTTTACTTTTTATATGTATTTTATTATAGTTTTTATTTCAGTTGACATTCATGTCAAGTAATGAAGATTTCTTTGGTTTTAGGTTTAGTTAACTATAATAACCCTTATACTTGTAAAATATATTGAATAATGTGTCAAATAATATTCTTAGATACAGTATTTTGCTATAAATTAAATAGAAATTAAATTAAATACAGTTTATTATGTAAACAAAATAACAGTATTGACCAGGAAAAAATAATAATTATAAACCATCCAGAAATACACCGTGACTCTTATTCTGAAATGTCTGAAATGTGCTCATGAGGGTGATAAATATGCATTCTTACAACCATCTAAAACATATTACCCTATAATTGTCATAATTCATCAACATTAGCTCATAAGCAATCGCTTAGCATAAATGTGCGCTATTCATTAATTGCGAAGCAGTCTGAAGTGCTGCTGACGAGCCTGTAGAGGGCGCAACAGCGCCGCCTTACCTGCGGTTCGATCAGCACGTTACACTTCAAATGTGCGCAACTTCCACACAAGACAGCAGTCCTGACTGGATATCTTCCCAAATCGTCCCTCTCTATCATTTTCTTCTCATTTTTATCCGTTGACGAAGATTAGAGTAGATTTTAGTCATTCAAAACGCATTTTTATTTAGTCATCGTCTCGTTTTCATCCGTTAAAAAATGTCGTTGACGAAATTAACACTGATAGTGATGCCCTCCCTCTTTGCAGTTCTCTCTTTTCCCAGCATTCACCTTGTTTATTTGTGTGTTTGTTCATTCCACACCAGTGTCCCATCGACACTCGTAAGGTTCTGTCAGAAAACTTGGTGATAATCGGTGGTACGGCCATGTTGCCCGGGTTCCTGCACCGACTCCTGGCCGAGATCCGCTCGCTGGTGGAAAAACCGAAGTACCGTGATGCTCTGGCTACCAAGAGCTTCCGTATCCACAGCCCACCAGCCAAACCCAACTGCACCGCCTGGTTAGGAGGTGAGAACCGCTTTAGGACCTTCCCATGGGACGAGAAATGATGTTGGCTAAGACAATTTTCTGCCATTTACTCAAGGTTGCTTTGTTTCTTCCCATGTAGGTGCTATATTTGGAGCATTGCAGGACATTTTAGGGAGTCGCTCGGTGTCCAGAGACTACTACAACCAGACGGGCCGCATCCCAGACTGGTGCTGTCTCAGCACCCCACCTCCGGATTCAGTCTATGAGGCGGGAAAGACGCCTCCACCTCTGATGAAGAGGGCCTTCTCCACTGAAAATGAACTGGACATTTCAAATATTAACCTGCTCTAAATCCTGCTTCATCAGATATGCTCTTGTATGTTCATAGTCCTGGTGTGTAATGATCTAATGCAGGGATTCTCAACTCTGGCCCTCAAGATCCTCTCCAAGCTTCAAGCTTGACCAGCTGTAATGCTTCTAGTAATCCTTGAGTAGCATTTTCAGGTGTGTTTGATTAGGGTTGGAGCCAAAATCTGCAGGAAAGAGGAGCCTGAGGGCCAGAGTTGAGAAGCCCTGGTCATATTGGTTCAGCTTTACTGCATTTTTAATAGTAGGTGAAACTGAAACCACTAGGGGTCAGTCACCATCGCAGCAGGCCTCTGCTTCGCTCATGAATGAGAGAAACCGTTTCCAGAGCATGACATTAATCCAGCCTAAACCATGTCAGTTCTTCTGTAGTTTTGGACAAAAAGCTACTTTTTTATTTTTATTTAAATGCCTGTGCTTGTTCTTGGACCATCAACTTGACTGTAGTGTCAAGAAAATACATCCCATTTCAATTATATATTTAACAATGAGTTTGGTTGTTAAATATATAATATACAAGAGCTGGATATGTTGAAAAGTTTGGCGTATTTATTAGGTTTGTGAAATAAACATTTAAAAATTTGTCAAATGTGGTCTTCTATTATATTTGTCCATTTTTGTTTTTTTGCCAAATGTGGCACAGAAGCGCTTCTGAAGTGGCATTTAGGTGTCTTTACACAGACTTTTGAGCAGCCTTAAGTCTGTTGTGTAAAGAGGCCTTTACTGTCATATCGTTAACTTAAGATTTGGACATTTGATTCAGAAAAGTAAGATTGATTAACTCTTTCCTAACTAGTCTTGAGACAAAGTCTTAGGCTCAGTTTATACAACTGGTCCCTGATATTAAAGAATAAGTAGTGGACTAAAATGAAAGACTGCGTTCCACTTGACTTTTTTTTTTTATGCCCTTCCCTCACAAACTTCCCTCCGAACTTCCCTTCCACTGTGCAATTTGCAATAGTCCTTTGTGATAGTTGCGTGTCAGACTGTACGTTCATGATCCTCATGTCACGCTGTGGGATCTCAGCTGTCATTTATGTCAGACTGTACGCCAGTTAAGACATGTTAAAAATGCATGCGTGCATGAAAACGTTTGTCCAGAGTTTTACATTATCAACCCATGCATGTTCGGTGACTCTGAGCTGCGTTTGCAGTGGGACTGAAAGGTCAAGTCATCTTTATTTATATAGCGCAGCCTTTATTTTTACAATGCAGATTGTGTCAAAGCATAACTGGTATATAAACAATAGTTATTAATTTATTAAATCTATATCAGCACTGGAGTAAACAGTGATGTCATCATCAAGCTCAGTTCAGTTCGCATACAATGGTGTCAATGCAGGCAGATCAAAACACTGGTGGATATCAAATGTCAAGTGTCCCCAACTAAGCAAGCCAAAGGCCACAGAGGCAAGGAACCCAAACTCCAACATCAGTTAGCAAACAGGTGTTAAAAATGACTTGTTAGAAATGGTGGCTAACAAAGACATCTCTAGCGTTAATTTTGATCACGGCTTGTCTTGAAAAACTAAGACAATTTGACGTTTGTCGTAGGAGAAGTCACTGCAGGACTGTGTGCCAACTCTTCTGACACTGCCAGAATTTTGTCGGAGGTAAAATTTGATCGGTCATTAATGGTAGACGGTAAAAGTGGAGATTTTGGCCTGTGACCGGTAAAAACCTTTTTTCCAGGCTTCTTATTGGCCAACATGGCTTTACGGACAGCGCTTCATAGCATGTTTTTGCGTTTTCATGTGGACTCGATTTTTTTTTTTTTTTTTAAGAGAGGAAAATCTTTATAAATATACCCATGTACGTGTGGACTAGGCCTTAAGCCTGGGATACACTGCACGAATTTTGGCTGTCCCAGACGAAAGATTGCCATCGTGAAACAATTGTGGCGATTTCTGTGATTGTGGCTCTTAATCGGTGGTCCGATGTCATACGGTAAGAGAGGTTCAAAGACGGATATTTTCCAGGTCTTGCAACCAAAGATAGCCTACGATAGTGTCAGAAATTCAGCATGATCAATCAACGCACAGTGTGTTTGCTGCTACGACCTACGTCTACTGACCAGCCAATAAAAATGCGACATGAAGTCAATGCAACATGGCGCCAAAACTTAAAACTGCTTACCTCAAGCTCTTTTCCCTTCCTCTTTCGCCGCTTCCTTTTTATTTTCAGCACACATAACTGCCAAAGTGTGATTCAACATAGTGTTTTGTTTACCACTGGTGCATGCTGATGACGTTTTATTCTTCTATAGAAACTTGCTTCGTAGCCTACGAGTCATTGTACAGTCTACATGCATGTCGTACCCAAGTTTAACAGATCCATGACGCCCAGTGTGATAAAGTACTGATCTTATAGGATTGCTAAAATCATGCAGTGTATCCAGGGCTTAAGATGTACATTAATGCATGAGTGCCCAATACTAGTGGAACCCTTGGAATGGGTTGAATTGGAAAGTTCTAAGTACATATGATTAGACCCGCCCCCTCTTTCATAATCAAGGACTGCATCTGAAATCACATACTTCCCTACTATATTCACAGTAGTCATAAAAGAGTAGGCAAAAAGTACCCAGATGACCTACTACTTCCAGCGAGATTCTAAAGTGTGCATAAGATGGACAACTCACTATCCCTTGAGACCACAGGAGAGGATTGTGGAACACACTTCAAACTGGAGACAAGGATTACCCTGAGGGGAAATGCTTAGGGAGATTTCTGAGTGTGTTGCTTAATTTTGAACCGCACTACTCTTGCTATTTCTGCCATAGAAAGATAAAGTAAAAAGTACAAGCAGGTGGAATACACCTACCTACATCTACCTAAGGTACTTTGGGCAAGCTCCAGTAGCAAACCTTGGGTGTGTTTCCCAAGAAATGTGTTCCATAAAAATGTGTTGGTCACGACAAAACTTGCGACCATATTTGGCTTCAGGAAAATCCCCTCTCAGCATGAATCTTTAGGCTTGTTTGAGATGCGCCTAGCCTCGCCTGAAGTTCAGCCGAGAGTAGGCGGCTGCAGTGAGGAGAGGAATGAAAAAAGGACAGGCAAGACGGACAGTTCTCCATTCTCGTAGTGGATCAGACACCTACGAGATCAAGCATGTGTGTATCAATCATTTTTACTTTAATTAAAGACATGTTTTATATATATTTTTTTATAAATGACAAGAATCACATAACCCACAGAGAGATCGCAGTGTCAGAGAGTTTGAGAATATTTGTATTAGAGTATTAGAGTTTTAAAATCAAACATTTTAAAACAGATCAATACATCACAGTTGTTTAAACCAATAAGCATTAAGCTGTGTCGTCATCAAGTCGTTTCCCATCGTGCTTTGGGTCAGCACAGTTGGTGGAGAGCAACTGTGTTCAACTGCAGAATCCGATTAGGCCTCCTTGCCCTCGCGAGAGGTTTTTGATACACGTCGACATGACATCAGAGCAAGGCGGCCCACCCTTGGACACATTTCTAACCGGCATGCATCTTGCGGTGATCACCAGTGATCGGTTCTGCGCAGAATTTGCTCATCTCAAACAAGCCTTTTGTCTTCAATGACAAATCTGATTACCTGGAATCAAGAAACACCACATGCGTATGATCTTGAAAACCAATGAGAATCTCCGGGTAGCATAAGCTCCCATTTGGGCAAGTCTGGAGAATCATGTCAGTTAATGAAGTGGGAGAGGGATTATCGTTAATTAGCCAAAATCTGTAGAGTAGAAAAAGGCCAAAGGGCAGCATCTCAACAGTGTGACTTGCTGTTGAACAATGGCAGGAAGTTGGTGTGTTGTTCAGTCTTTAGCACTTTGTGTGTGGTTTTGTGCTTTCTGTCATGCTGTTCCACAGTTGAGTAATCTGCCCCAGAATCCTCAAGCTCTGATGTTCCAGCAAACTGACCAGCGGTTTCAACAGCCAGCTCAACAACAAGCTAGTCAGTTTCCTCAGCAGTTTCAACAGGCAGTTCAGCAACAAGCTAGCCAACCGTTTCAACAAGCTAGTCAACAGCAAGCTAGCCAACGGTTTCAGCTCAGCTAGCCAACAGTTTCAACAGGCAGCTCAACAAGCTAGTCAACAGCAAGCTAGCCAACAGTTTCAACAACCAGCTCAACAAGCTAGTCAACAGTTTCAACAAGCTAGTCAACAGCAAGCTAGCCAACGGTTTCAACAACCAGCTCAAGCTAGCCAACAGTTTCAACAGGCAGCTCAACAAGCTAGTCAACAGTTTTCTCAGCAGTTTCAGCCTAAGCAGCCAGTGGCGCAGGCAGAGCCCCTTGACAAATGTGCTGAGCTGATTATGAGCAGTCCAATGTGGACCACTGGTATCAGTGGTGCTGAGTGTGAAGCTATCAACTGCTGCTTTAATGGACAGCAGTGTTACTATGGGAAGGCAGGTAAGAGTGAGTCAATGTAAAGGTGTTCATTAAACTGATCCTCAGCGTTAACCTGCTCTTGTTCCTTGTTCCAGTGACTGTCCAGTGTATAAGAGATGGTCAGTTTGTGGTAGTGGTGGCTAGAGATGTTACTCTGCCTCGGTTGAGCCTGGATTCAGTCCGTCTCCTGGGTGGAAATGATCCACCTTGCAGTCCTGTGGGATCCACACCTTCCTTTGCTATATACCAGTTCCCTGTCACTGCATGGCACGAGCATGATGGTGAGTTGCTGTTGTGGTTTTGTTCTGTGTGGCTTAATGGACTGGATGCCAATAGTGTTACTGTTTGCAGGAGGACAGTGGATATGTGGTGTATGAAAACAGGATGACCTCCTCATATGAAGTGGGGATCGGACCACTTGGTTCCATCACAAGGGACAGTCATTTTGAGTAAGTGATGTGTGCTTCAGCATATTTCTTAATCCATGACAAATGCTACAAGCTCACTGTTTGTTGTCCAGGCTTCTCTTCCAGTGTAGGTACTCTGGTACTTCTGTGGAAGCTCTGGTTGTGGAGGTCAACACCGTTCCTCCACCTCCACCAGTAGCTGCTCCTGGACCCCTCAGGGTGGAGCTTAGACTGGCAAATGGTCAGTGTGTCACCAAAGGCTGTGCAGAAGGTGAGTGTCTGTCCCAAGTATGCCTAAAGCCTTTCTGAAACTCCAGGTTGCAGCAGTTTCTGGTTAAACGCCAGTATTCTTCCTCAGGGGACGAGGCGTACACATCCTACTACAGTGATGCTGATTATCCAGTCACAAAAGTCCTGCGGGAGCCTGTGTATGTTGAGGTGCACATTTTGGAGAGGACCGACCCCAACATTGTCCTGATGCTGGGACACTGCTGGGCGACATCAACCCCCAGTCCACTCAGTCTACCCCAGTGGGACCTTCTGGTTGATGGGTGAGTAACACCAGTCTCTATCCATCTAGTGTGCTGTAAGGCATTTCTGACTGACCCTTTGCTTTTCAGATGCCCTTACCAGGATGACCGTTACCTGACCACATTGGTTCCAGTGACTGGATCATCTGGTCTTCAGTTCCCAACCCACTACAAGCGCTTTGTTGTGAAGATGTTTACGTTTGTGGATCCATCATCACTGGCTCCTCTGCAGGAAACCGTATGCTCTGCAGTCTGTCTTCAACCCTTAATCGTCCTCTTTATAGTGAATTCTATGTCTTAACCCTTTCCCCCTCTGTTAGATCTTCATCCACTGCAGTACAGCGGTGTGCCATCCCTCTTCTGGCTCTTGTGAGCAAAGCTGTGCTAGGAAAAGTGAGTGACTGCTGTAAATGGACTTTAGGAACTGAGAACTTGGTCTTTAAATTCCCCTCTTTTTTTTTTTTTTTTAAACAGGAAGAGACACGCATGTCAAGACCATCCCTAGTGGGCAAACTGTGGTTTCTAGTGGACAAGTTAGCCTGGTCATGTGACTTTTGTGGTTTTAATAAAGTTCATGAAATGCAACCTTGGTGGTCTTGCTATCAATTTATGACTGGAGTTGGTCTCATGACCTATAGTTCCACTTTTCCATGTGACTTCATGGTTGGACTAACATGACCGCATAATGACTCATGCATGCACAAGTCCCTCTAAAGTCAATATACACTTGGCCAGATTGTAGTGCTATGAATTCTTTTAAAGACTTGCAGTTTCTCTCCTAGGTTGCTATCTGAGGCTCTGTTTACACCTGGGGCCAGTTGCATAAACTTGGTCACAATATTAAGACTTAAGAACTAGTCTTAAGAACTAGTTTGACCAACTTGCAGTTAACCAAGGGGTAATGTTTTTCCTATTCAAATTACACCAATCTACCTTTTTATGTAATGGACTTTATAAAATTAGGACCACTCTTAAAGAAAAACATTAGTGTCTTTAAGACTAGTCTAAGTGGTTTATGCAACCGGCCCCTGGTACTAAGCAGCATTTTGATTCAGTCTCAAATGAACTATACTAACAGGCGGTTTACATGACACCCTTTTCAACTAAACTGAACTTGAGCATTTTGGTCATTAACACAACTGTTTTGGGGCCTAAAAATGCAAAATTTAGAAAACTGGAAACCACAAAATGCAAATCTGTGAAAATGGTGATGGCATACACAGACATATTACATGTTTAGTCTATAGGAATGCATGTTTGGTAGGAGTGCTCTATAAAAGAATTCATGTGTTTGGTTTTGCTCTTTACTCTGTGCTTCAGTGTTTGTCATTGCATCTTGCATCAGGTCAGATTACTCTTTTGGTGTAGGCCATCTGTTGGAAGCTAGTTATTTTAAAGGGCACCTATTATGCAAAATTCACTTTTACATGGTGTTTGACCATAAATGTGTGTTGGCAGTGTGTGAGCAAAACCACCCTAGAATGAGAAAAATCCACCTAGTGGTTTTTTTACAATCTCAATAATTCATAAGCACTGTCTCAGAACGCCCTGTTCTAAGATTGCTCTCACTGTGACGTAGAATTGCACTAAGCCCCACCCACGTGGTTTGACTGACAATCTAGTTTTGGCATAGACGGTAGACCCCGCCCTCGGTGATCTGTCAACCATCCTCCATTGTTTCAACGACAGCCGGTAATGTCTCCTAAGAAACAGAAAGTGTTCTGTTGTGGGATGTAATAATGAACATAGTAGTTTTCACTTGCTTCCGACATCAGAGCCACTGAAAACGCAGTGGATGGATTTTATTTACGAAGGAAAGGCGCCACTCAAAATTCCAAAATACGTTTATGTTTGCGCGAATCATTTTTTGACTGACTGTTTTGAGAACGAGGGTCAATTCAAAGCAGGTCTTGCTTCAAAGTTAATCCTCAAGTGTGGATCGTTGCCTACTGTTCGCGATCCAACGTCACCTCCAGAAGAAGTAAGTGTATTTAATGTTTTTTGAGCAAATAGTCATTTCAGTCGATGTCAGCCAATTCAATAACAAATGCGTCTAAAGTTGTTGTCGTCGTAGAATGTCTGTGTATATAATTTAAACCTTGTTTGCATAGTGTGTATCCACACGTATATATATATATTTTTAAAGATATTGTATTAAAAACTGTGTATGTTTTCTGTAAAGACAAGACATCAAAATTGCTATGTTTTACAAAGCCAGCACATCGACACGAAGCTGTAGAACGAGGGATATTGGCGTGCAGACAGAAACATCACAGCTATGCAGACAGTTTTATGTCACGTATTATTTTTTGCAACAATTACAAATGTAAATAAATTAATACCTGTTCTATCTCCCTGCAGCATATATTTTCTGGTTCTGTAGCCATCTTCTCACATTTGCCACATAAGCACCTGTACGACAAGTAATGTCAACATGACGCAACCGTTCCCTCGCATAAATATAATTTAGTTTGTACTTAGCAAACGTTATCACAGTATTTGTGTTTGTAGTTTCAAAAAATTGCGCGAACGTTATCACAGTGTGTGTGTGTGTGTGTGTGTGTGTGTGTGTGTGTGTGTGTTGCACATCCATAATTGCAAAGGGGACGCGATTAAAACTCTATAAGTACATAAATGTATCAAATAATCATTCAGAGACGTCCTGCTCCATTCTCATTGTGTTTCTTCTGCCGGAGTCTCTTCATCATCTGGGTCTGATTCCGGTTCAAACATGTACGGCTGAATGCCATACAAAACAGCGGGTCTCTCACTCTCAGCCATTCTGCTTCTGTTTATTGCCATAGGTTTGCAAGTTACGCCCTCATCCAAAGGCAGGGCGGGGATATGCAGCTCATTTACATTTAAGGTGGTACACACCAAAACAGCTCTTTTTAAAACAGGCCCCAAAAATGACATTTTCAAATGGTTATAATAAATTAACTGTGGGGTATTTTGTGCTGAAACTTCACAAATACATTCTGGGGACACTCAAGACCAATATTACATCTTGTAAAAAGGGGCATAATAGGTGCCCTTTAAAGACTTAAAGATATTTTTCTTACAAGAACCCATTGCTTTGCTTCAGAAGGCCTTTATTAACTCCCTTGAGTCATTTGGATATCTTTTATGGTGGATGGATGCGCTTTTTCAGACTTCAAAATCAGGAGCACCATTCACTACCATTATAGAGCTTGGAAGAGCCAGAATATTAAAACTGTCTAAAAGAAGATGGTCTTATACATCTATGGCTTGAGGGTGAGTAAATCATGGGTTAATTGTAATTTTTTGGTGAACTATCCCTTTAGTACCAGGTGTAAACAGGGCTTGAGAGAATTGCATATGTGGCCATGCAAGAACAGCCCTTATGAGTTCTGCTACATAAAATATTGGGCTATACTGAAGAATCCTGATCTTGCAGGATATTAAAAGCCTTTATTGTATGAATTACTCTATTTTATAATATAAATTTTATGAATAGAGCAGCTATGGTTGAGTCAGGCTTACAATATCATTGTAACATTATCCTGCATGTTAAACTCTTGAGTCAGTCTGAATTTATGGGCCTGTTGCCATGAGAACTCCATGTTTCAAAGAAAAAACAATCCAAAACTGCCAAAACATCAACTACTGTAAAGAAGGATAAGATAAAGGCTGAATTTGGCATAGCAGAAATAGTACTAGTATATAAGGGGTGTCCAGACTCGGTCCTGGAGGGCCACTTTCTTGCAGAGTTTCGCTCCAACCAGCTCCAAAACACCTACCTGTAAGTTTCTAGTATACCTAGTTAGACCTTGATTAGCTGGTTCAGGTGTGTGTGTTTAGGGTTGGAGCTAAACTCTGCAGGACAGTGGCCCTCCAGGACCGGGTTTGTACACCCCTGTAGTATACTATTCTGAATTCAGCTCAATATGTGCTTTTATGTTTGTTCGATAAGGGTGGAAAAACAAGGACAATTGACTCTTAAGAACAAATGGAATCATCAGTTTCATAAACTCCCACTGATGCAAGTCTGGAGAATCATGACAGTTAATGAAGTGGGAGGTCGTTAATTAGCCAAAATCTGTAGAGTAGAAAAAGACCAAAGGACAGCATCTCACCAGTGTGACTAGCTGTTGAATAATGGCAGGAAGTTGGTGTGTTGTTCAGTCTTTAGCACTTTGTGTGTGGTTTTGTGCTTTCTGTCATGCTGTTCCACAGTTGGGTAATCTGCCCCAGAATCCTCAAGCTCTGATGCTCCAGCAAACTGACCAGTGGCTTCAACAGCCAGCTCAACAACAAGCTAGTCAGCAGTTTCCTCAGCAGTTTCAACAACCAGCTCAACAAGCTAGTCAACAGTTTCCTCAGCGGTTTCAACAACCAGCTCAAGCTAGCCAACGGTTTCAACAACCAGCTCAAGCTAGCCAACCAGCTCAAGCTTGTCAACAAGCTAGCCAACAGTTTCAACAACCAGCTCAAGCTAGCCAATGGTTTCAACAACCAGCTCAAGCTAGCCAACGGTTTCAACAACCAGCTCAAGCTAGTCAACAGTTTTCTCAGCAGTTTCAGCCTAAGCAGCCAGTGGCGCAGGCAGAGCCCCTTGACAAATGTGCTGTAGCTGATTATGAGCAGATCCAATGTGGACCACCTGGTATCAGTGGTGCTGAGTGTGAAGCTATCAACTGCTGCTTTAACGGACAGCAGTGTTACTATGGGAAGGCAGGTAAGAGTGAGTCAATGTAAAGGTGTTCATGTTAAACTGATCCTCAGCGTTAACCTGCTCTTGTTCCTTGTTCCAGTGACTGTCCAGTGTATAAGAGATGGTCAGTTTGTGGTAGTGGTGGCTAGAGATGTTACTCTGCCTCGATTGAGCCTGGATTCAGTCCGTCTCTTGGGTGGAAACGATCCACCTTGCAGTCCTGTGGGATCCACACCTTCCTTTGCTATATACCAGTTCCCTGTCACTGCATGTGGCACGAGCATGATGGTGAGTAGCTGCTTGTGGTTTTGTTCTG
This sequence comes from Culter alburnus, assembly GCA_028476615.1. Lineage (NCBI taxonomy): Eukaryota > Metazoa > Chordata > Actinopteri > Cypriniformes > Xenocyprididae > Culter > Culter alburnus. The sequence continues at coordinate 392,649 of JAOTNS010003935.1, read as the reverse complement.
TGTGGCTTAATGGACTGGATGCCAATAGTGTTACTGTTTGCAGGAGGACAGTGGTTATGTGGTGTATGAAAACAGGATGACCTCCTCGTATGAAGTGGGGATCGGACCACTTGGTTCCATCACACGGGACAGTCATTTTGAGTAAGTGATGTGTGCTTCAGCATATTTCTTAATCCATGACAAATGCTACAAGCTCACGGTCTGTTGTCCAGGCTTCTCTTCCAGTGTAGGTACTCTGGTACTTCTGTGGAAGCTCTGGTTGTGGAGGTCAACACCATTCCTCCACCACCACCAGTAGCTGCTCCTGGACCCCTCGGGTGGAGCTTAGACTGGCAAATGGTCAGTGTGTCACCAAAGGCTGTGCAGAAGGTGAGTGTCTGTCCCAAGTATGCCTAAAGCCTTTCTGAAACTCCAGGTTGCAGCAGTTTCTGGTTTAACGCCAGTATTCTTCCTCAGGGGACGAGGCGTACACATCCTACTACAGTGATGCTGATTATCCAGTCACAAAAGTCCTGCGGGAGCCTGTGTATGTTGAGGTGCACATTTTGGAGAGGACTGACCCCAACATTGTCCTGATGCTGGGACACTGCTGGGCGACATCAACCCCCAGTCCACTCAGTCTACCCCAGTGGGACCTTCTGGTTGATGGGTGAGTAATGACAGTCTTTATCCATCTAGTGTGCTGTAAGGTACTTCTGACTGACTCTTTGCTTTTCAGATGCCCTTACCAGGATGACCGTTATCTGACCACATTGGTTCCAGTGACCGGATCATCTGGTCTTCAGTTCCCAACCCACTACAAGCGCTTTGTTGTCAAGATGTTCACATTTGTGGATCCATCGTCACTGGCTCCTCTGCAGGAAACTGTATGCTCTGCAGTCTGTCTTCAACCCTTAATCATCCTCTTTATAGTGACTCTTATGTTTTAACTTCTCTCCCCCCCCCCCCCCCTCTGTTAGGTCTTCATCCACTGCAGTACAGCTGTGTGCCATCCCTCTTCTGGCTCCTGTGGGCAAAGCTGTGCTAGGAAAAGTGAGTGACTGCTGTAAATGGACTTCAGGAACAGAGTATTTGGTCTCTAAATGCCCCTCACGCTTCTACCATTTCTTTTACAGGAAGAGAAGCGCACATAAAGACCATCCCTAGTGTGCAAACTGTGGTTTCTAGTGGACAAGTTAACCTGGTCATATGACATGTGGTTTTAATAAAATTTCATTAAATGCAACATTGTCTCTTGGTATTGATTTCTGACTGGAGTTGGGACTTTAATGACTTCAGTTTAATATAGAGCCACACTAAACCAGGTTTCCATTTTTGCTTTGGCAAAGTTGTGCATTCTGACTTGAACTAAACAAGCCAATCTTCTGCCCACACAATCTAATCTGAACTATCTGCCAAGTTAAACTGGGCCCCTGTTTGTTCCACATGGTTTAAAATGAAGTGTTCTGTTAACCCTCAGGGGTCTGAGGATTTTTGGGGCCTTGGAGAAGTTTTGACATGCCCTGACATTTGTGCTTTTTTCAGTTGTTCATAAACATATTAATGGAAAAAGTGCCATTACACTGTATTCAGCACAAACTAGGCTACAATAATGTGAGGTACATGTTTTTGAAGGAATGTTTGTGTGGTGGTTGAAAAAACAAACTTAAGTCACTGAAATAAAGCCAAAAAATATATATTAAACCTTTGTTCACAAGACTTCTGGGTATTTAAGGTTGTAGACTAGAGTTTTTGCTTCAAAATGAGGTAAAAAATTATGCTGCCTGCTTGTTCATATAAAACAATAGAGATTTAAATTTTCTAAAACATCTTTGGTCAAGAAACACAGTATGCATGGAGGCATGAATAATCATGAATAATGGATGATTCTCACCTGAGAAGACAAAAGAATTGCATAAAGAGCTCTAATGAGCTGCATAAATAATGAGCTCTTTCAGTCAGATAGGCTGTGAAAAAACCCTCTGTTGATCATGTCTCAAATCTCATCATGGTGTAAATCAAACATACAGAAAAAATATACCTCCCTGCGCTACCTCCCTGAGGGAGGTAGCGCTGAGAGGGTAATTACCTGTGCTCTGAAGTCAACAGCACCTTAGGAACATAGCCATGCCTGGGTTTCAGGACGACCTTCAAATCATTAAGCCCAAATTTCGAGACCCTGCAGGTTGCCTACATGCTTGACCGATGCTAGAGCCAATAGCAGAGCGGTCTTAAGCGATAGGGGCCAAAGGTAAGCTGATTGCAGCTCTTCAAAGGGAGGGCCTTTAGCTTCCTAGAACCTCTCAAGAAACGTACAACTAAGTTGTTTCTCCCCTCCAACTGGCCAGCAATAGTGGCATGAAATGCTACTATGGCTGCCATGTATACTTTGAGTGTGGAAGGCGTGAGACCCTTGTCCCGATGCTCTTGGAGAAGTGAAAATATCGAAGATACGTCACACTTAACCGGATCTTTGTTTCGAGCCATACACCAGTCGACAAAAGACTGAACATTTTTGGGCATTGAGGCGTCTAGTAGACGGGGCTCTGGCCTGGGAAATGGTATTCAGCACATCCTCAGGGAGGTCGACAGGGTGCAGGGCCCACAACTCAGTAAATGCTGGTTCAAACTTTGTGTGAGCTCTTGGCGAAATTGACCCTGACTCTCAGGCACTCCATGTGGCTGAGGAGCACAGATCTGTGGTGTGCTAGCTTATCCTGAGACTGGGCCAATATGAGCCAGAAAGATCCACGTCCATACACTTCGTAAATGTGCGCGGAGCTAGGGACAGCCTGAAGGGAAGAGTATATTGGTAAGCCACTCCCTTGAATGCGAATGGCAAGGGGCTGGATTAAGCTGGTTGACAGGCCACTGAGTTGGGGCTGTGAACCATGGTAGGTAGAAGAGGAAATTTGCTCTCTTTTTGAAAATGTAAGTTTTTTGTTTTTCTCACCAGCTTTGGCAGTGGTCCGGCCGCAGAGGGACATTTCCCCATCCTCTTCCTTCCTGACGGATCAGGAAGATTTCGGAGGCGTTGGGTCCAGCCTAATCCTAGACCAAGGTCCCTGAAGTCTCGGGAAGGGCGGGCGCTTAGAGGAGCGAGATCGGTGACTTTGCTCCTTGGGGGGGGCACTGTCTGGGTGGCAGAGGGTGCTGGTTTGCTCTGCTGCTGAGTCGGAGCAGGCTTGGGGCGACTCGGGGTGGCTGAGCTGGAGCGCTTCGGCATGAAGTGTTGCATGGCCTGGGATGATTTCTGTGCGGTGGTCAAGCACTCAGTAAAACCCTCTACGGTGGGTCCAAAGAAACCGGCGGGGGAGACAGGGGCGTCCTTATCTGCTTCCTTTATCTCTGTCAAATTAAGCCAGAGATGGCGCTCCAACATGACCAGGCTTGCCATCGAGCGTCAAATGGCCTGGGCTGTGGCCTTCTTAGCGTGCAGGGCCAGGTCCATGGTGCTGCACAGCTCTCTGACAGACTCGTCCAGAGAGCGGAGGAGTTTGGCCTGGAAGACCTGTAGAATGGCCATGGTGTGGAGCGCTGAGGCTGCTTGGCCTGCTGAGGAGTAGGCCCCCCCGGCAAGAGCAGAAGTCTTCTTGCAGGGCTTGGATGGAAAAGCCCATTTGTTTTTCCATCCAACAGCAGCAAGAGGGCAGAGATGAGCAGCCACTGCTTCATCCAGCGGCGGCATCTGCTCGTAGCCGGCTGGTAGTGCGTAGGTGGGCCGAGTAGGGGGGCGCGCCACGACTTAGTCAGCTCATCGTGGACCTCTGGGAAGAATGGGGCAGCGCATTGACGAGGGGGCTGGTGGCGACCAGGCAGAAACCACTCGTCCAAGCAGCTGCGTGTGGGTTAAAACCGCTGGAAATTGCTCTTTTTTACTTTTGCCGGATGGTGGCAGTAAAAGCGCTGAAAAGCGATGAGAGACCGGAAGTGGCGAAGCGGGCGGCTTGAGAGTGGTGCGAGAGTGGGCAGTCTGTGAGGGCGCTGGCGAGACTCAACTGGTCTGCTGCGATGCCTCTTCAAGTTGAGCCGCTGTAGTGACAGTCTCCTCCTCACGGCTCACCGTTACCATAGCAACCCTGGATCACGCACCATCCCCCCTGCTGTCTACTTAGGATATTTCATGTCGTAAGTCCAGCATTGTTGTAACAATTATAAAGAAAATAATCAACAAAGAGAAGCAGATATTACCTGCATAAAGACCTATATGATCAATTGTGAGGAAATTTACAAATATATATAAACACATGTGACTGGACATTCAGGGTGTCACACAAGCACATGGTCTTTCTTTACAAAGTGACAGTGCTAGCTGACCTGGCAGCATAATACAGCGTTTTTAGTCATTTTTGTGGATCTGTGTGAACGGGGATATTTTTGATAACATTGTTGTCTGTACAAAGAAAAAAATTACGTTTTTAGTATGTTGTTGTGTAAACATGCCCTAAATACAGGTGTAAACGGGAATGTATCCCCTTCTACTTGTGATCACATTGACCAAAATGCATCTTAATACCAGGTGTAAACAGGGCTTGAGAGAACTGCATATGTGGCCATGCAAGAACAGCCCTTATGAGTTCTTCTGCTACATAAAATTTTTGTGCTATACTGAAGAATTCTGATCTTGCAGTGTGTGCAGGATATTAAAAGTCTTTATGTGAATTACTGTATTTCATAATATAAATTTTATGAATAGAGCAGCTATGGCTGAGTCAAGCTTACAATATCATTGTAACATTATCCTGCATGTTAAACTCTTGAGTCAGTCTGTATTTACATTCCTGTTGCCATGAGAACTTCATCATGTTTCAAAGAAAAAACAATCCAGAACTGCCAAAATATCAACTACTGTATTCAGCTAATGAAGGATAAAATAAAGGCTGAATTTGGTATAACAGAAATAGTACTAGTATACTATTCTGAATTCAGCGCAATATGTGCTTATATGTTTGTTCAATAAGGGTGGAAAAAAAGCATAACTAAATCTTAAGAACCAATAGAATCATTCAGTTTCATAAACTCCCACTCATGCAAGTCTGGAGAATCATGACAGTTAATGAAGTGGGAGGGATTATTGTTAATTAGCCAAAATCTGTAGAGTAGAAAAAGGCCAAAGGGCAGCATCTCAACAGTGTGACTAGCTGTTGAACAATGGCAGGAAGTTGGTGTGTTGTTCAGTCTTTAGCACTTTGTGTGTGGTTTTGTGCTTTCTGTCATGCTGTTCCACAGTTGAGTAATCTGCCCCAGAATCCTCAAGCTCTGATGTTCCAGCAAACTGACCAGCGGCTTCAGCAAGCTAGTCAACAGCAAGCTAGTCAACAGCAAGCTAGTCAACAGCAAGCTAGTCAACAGCAAGCTAGTCAACAGCAAGCTAGTCAACAGCAAGCTAGTCAACAGTTTCCTCAGTGGTTTCAACAGGCAGTTCAACAAGCTAGTCAACAGCAAGCTAGCCAACGGTTTCAACAACCAGCTCAAGCTAGTCAGCAGTTTCAACAGGCAGTTCAACAACAAGCTAGTCAACAGCAAGCTAGCCAACGGTTTCAACAGCCAGCTCAACAAGCCAATCAACAGTTTCCTCAGCGGTTTCAACAACCAGCTCAACAAGTTAGTCAACAGCAAGCTAGTCAACAGTTCCTCAGCGGTTTCAACAGGCAGTTCAACAAGCTAGTCAACAGCAAGCTAGCCAACGGTTTCAACAACCAGCTCAAGCTAGTCAGCGGTTTCAACAGGCAGTTCAACAACAAGCTAGTCAACGGCAAGCTAGTCAACGATTTCAACAACCAGCTCAGCAAGCTAGTCAACAGTTTTCTCAGCAGTTTCAGCCTAAGCAGCCAGTGGCACAGGCAGAGCCCCTTGACAAATGTACTGTAGCTGATTATGAGCAGATCCAATGTGGACCACCTGGTATCAGTGGTGCTGAGTGTGAAGCTATCAACTGCTGCTTTAACGGACAGCAGTGTTACTATGGGAAGGCAGGTAAGAGTGAGTCAATGTAAAGGTGTTCATGTTAAACTGATCCTCAGCATTAATCTGCTCTTGTTCCTTGTTCCAGTGACTGTCCAGTGTATAAGAGATGGTCAGTTTGTGGTAGTGGTGGCTAGAGATGTTACTCTGCCTCGATTGAGCCTGGATTCAGTCCGTCTCCTGGGTGGAAATGATCCACCTTGCAGTCCTGTGGGATCCACACCTTCCTTTGCTATATACCAGTTCCCTGTCACTGCATGTGGCACGAGCATGATGGTGAGTAGCTGATTCTGGTTTTGTTCTGTGTGGCTTAATGGACTGGATGCCAATAGTGTTACTGTTTGCAGGAGGACAGTGGATATGTGGTGTATGAGAACAGGATGACCTCCTCGTATGAAGTGGGGATCGGACCACTTGGTTCCATCACACGGGACAGTCATTTTGAGTAAGTGATGTGTGCTTCAGCATATTTCTTAATCCATGACAAATGCTACAAGCTCACTGTTTGTTGTCCAGGCTTCTCTTCCAGTGTAGGTACTCTGGTACTTCTGTGGAAGCTCTGGTTCTGGAGGTGAACACCGTTCCTCCACCGCCACCAGTAGCTGCTCCTGGACCCCTCAGGGTGGAGCTTAGACTGGCAAATGGTCAATGTGTCACCAAAGGCTGTGCAGAAGGTGAGTGTCTGTCCCAAGTATGCCTAAAGCCTTTCTGAAACTCCAGGTTGCAGCAGTTTCTGGTTTAACACCAGTATTCTTCCTCAGGGGATGAGGCGTACACATCCTACTACAGTGACGCTGATTATCCAGTCACAAAAGTCCTGCGGGAGCCTGTGTATGTTGAGGTGCGCATTTTGGAGAGGACCGACCCCAACATTGTCCTGATGCTGGGACACTGCTGGGCGACATCAACCCCCAGTCCACTCAGTCTACCCCAGTGGGACCTTCTGGTTGATGGGTGAGTAATGGCAGTCTTTATCCATCTAGTGTGCTGTAAGGCACTTCTGACTCTTTGCTCTTCAGATGCCCTTACCAGGATGACCGTTACCTGACCACATTGGTTCCAGTGACTGGATCATCTGGTCTTCCGTTCCCAACCCACTACAAGCGCTTCGTTGTCAAGATGTTTACATTTGTGGATCCATCATCACTGGCTCCTCTGCAGGAAACCGTATGCTCTGCAGTCTGTCTTCAACCCTTAATCATCCTCTTTATAGTGAAATTCTATGTCTTAACCCTTTTCCTCTGTTAGATCTTCATCCACTGCAGTACAGCGGTGTGCCATCCCTCTTCTGGCTCTTGTGAGCAAAGCTGCACTAGGAAAAGTGAGTGACTGCTGTAGATTGACTTCAGGAACTGAGAAGTTATTCTCAAATGCATCATGCTTTTACCATATCTCTTATAGGAAGAGACACGCACGTCAAGACCATCTCTAGTGGGCAAACTGTGGTTTCTAGTGGACAAGTTAACCTGGTCATATGAATTTTGTGGTTTTAATAAAGTTTGTGAAATGCATGATTGTGTCTTTGGGTTTTTGACTGGAGTTTGGTCTTTCATGACTTGTATATTGGTCCAACAATGAAGTTACATGGAAAATGGAAACTGCATATTGATACTCATGCCCAAGTCCCTCTAGTCAATGTTCACTTGTTGGGGCCCCCCCAATAATGCAAGTACAACACTAATTGTCCTTTTATCTCATGACAATTTCTCTTTGAGAAGTAGACTTGCAGTTTCCCTCCTAGGATGCTACCTGAGGCTCCGTTTACACCTGGTACTAAAGTTGATTCAGTCATGAATGGACTATATAAACGGACTGTTTACACAACACCGGTTCCAACTAAACTGAATTTAAGCATTTTGGTCATTTACACTGTTTGGGGCCTAAAATTAATTTTGGAAAACTGGTTTCAAATTGCAACTTTCTGAATTTGTGTAAACTACAAACACATCTGTGAAAATGGTGAAGGCATACATCTTACATGTTTAGTCTACAGGAATGTATGTTTGGTGGGAGTGCTCTATAAAATGTTTTGTTTTGCTCTCCTCTGTACTTCTGTTTGTCATTGCATTTTGCGTCAGGTCAGAGATTACTCTTTTGGTGTAGGCCATCTGTTGGAAGCCAGTTATTTTAGATTTAAATATGGATGTTTCTTACAAACGCATAGATTTGCTTCAGAAGGCCATTATTAACCCCCTGGAGTTGTGTGGATATCTCTTATGATGGATGGATGTGCTTTTTTGGACTTCAAAATCAGGAGCACGGTTCAGTACTGTAGCAATTTAGCTCAAAATATGTATAATAACTAGTTATAATTATTAATATTTGGATCAGTTAATAAAATTAATGTAATAAAATTAATATTACAATCAATTAACCCGTTGTCCAATGAACACACCGTGTTAATTGTTTATTAATTCTAAGAAATGTTCATTTCCAGGTTATGGGAAATAACAATCTTATTGTACAGTACTACTAAAAGCCTGTAGTCAGGATCGACATGAATAGGGACTCCAGCATATGAACGCAAAACACAGACAACTTTACATGTGACATGAACAAGACTTTATTAACTAGACTAAACACTTAAACTAACATTCACACACATACATGCATACAGTTCACCAAGAGAGAGAGAGAGAGCTAAAGCAGAGTACAGGAAAGCAAGAAGTTACAGCATTGTTTGACATTCAGCAGATCAACAGCCTTGAGTAAACCATCAGTTTAGTTTTAACAGGCCCTTCTTTAAAGGGGGTAAGGATACTCAATGTATCCGATAATGAGACTAAGTTTGATACTTGCATGTCTCTCCAAGTTGAATTAAAACTGTCCTGATGCAATTTGTGGAGGCTCCCGTTGAATCTTTGCTGATATTGTCTTGATGAAAGAGAACCAGTTGGATTCAGAGGATCTTTGGTGAATGGAAGGTCTAGGCTGAGGCCTGGCACAAGCTTGGGGTTCCTTAGAAGCTTCTAGCTTCTTAAAGCGTCATCTTGACGTCAGCATTTGTCAGTAAAAAAAGAAGAGGAGAAAGAGAGATTTGATCTTGTGATCAGTGAATATAAGGGGTGAAGATGTCACACCCTCTTAAGGTGTCTGAGCCAATAAGGAGTTGCCCCCTCGGAGGGAAGTTTTACGAGTCTTTGTTCTGTAGCAAGATATTAGCATAAGACACTGGATTGGATGAATGAGAAAATAACCTTCTAGATTCTTATAATACTAATGTGTCACAGAGTTAGTAACATGTAACATAAATTTCCAAATAGGAAACGAAAGTTGGAGTCCGTAGATACCAAACATGCTACCAGTGTGATTTCAGTTGTCTATACATTTGCAACTATGGAACATTAATACCAAAATAGTTCAAAAGAGAGAATTAATACATAGAATAAAGCCTATAAAAGGAAAGTCATGAGATGGGAAAATTAGATACATGTTTATACATTTCCCAAGTGGTTATATAGAGAATACATAGGATTAAGGGAGTTTATTTGTCCCTCTCAGAAAGAATGAGTCACTAGTCTCCACAGCATTCTTTCTGATCATAAAAGTACCATATATCTGTAACAGGACACCTAGTTCTGCCTGTGTGCTAGCTACATTTGGGATGCTGGTTGCAGTTTTAGGGGGATGGGTTCACAGAACTTTGATAAAGTGAGTTCATAGGTAATTCATTAAATATATTGAATAATTTTGTGTGCCTGATTGGTCCAGATGCTACAGTACCATTATAAAGCTTGGAAGAGCCAGGATATTTAATATAACTGATTGTGTGGTCTAAAAGATGGTCATATACACCTATGGCTTGAGGGTGAGTAAATCATGGGATAATTTTCATTTTTGGGTGAACTATCCCTTTAGTGCCAGGTGTAAACAGGGCTTGAGCATATGTGGCCATGCAAGAACAGCCTTTACGAGTTTTTCTGCTACATAAAATATTGGGATATACTGAAGAATCTTGATCTTGCAGTGTGTGCAGGATATTAAAAGACTTTACTGTATGAATTACTGTATTTCATAATGAAAATTTTAAGAATAGAGCAGCTATGGTTGAGTCAGGCTTACAATATCATTGTAACATTATCCTGCATGTTAAACTCTTGAGTCAGTCTGTATTTACATTCCTGTTGCCATGAGAACTCCATCATGTTTCAAAGAAAAAACAATCCAGAACTGCCAAAATATCAACTACTGTATTCAGCTAATGAAGGATAAAATAAAGGCTGAATTTGCAATAGCAGAAATAGTACTAGTATACTATTCTGAATTCAGCGCAATATGTGATTTTATGTTTGTTCAATAAGGGTGGAAAAAAGGACAATTGAATCTTAAGAACCAATAGAATCATTCAGTTTCATAAACTCCCACTCATGCAAGTCTGGAGAATCATGACAATTAATGAAGTGGGAGAGATTATCGTTAATGAGCCAAAATCTGTAGAGTAGAAAAAGGCCAAAGGGCAGCATCTCAACAGTGTCACTAGCTGTTGAACAATGGCAGGAAGTTGGTGTGTTGTTCAGTCTTTAGCACTTTGTGTGTGGTTTTGTGCTTTCTGTCATGCTGTTCCACAGTTGAGTAATCTGCCCCAGAATCCTCAAGCTCTGATGCTCCAGCGAACTGACCAGCAGCTTCAACAGCCAGCTCAACAACAAGCTAGTCAACCGTTTCCTCAGCGGTTTCAACAAGCAGCTCAAGCTAGTCAACAGCAAGCTAGCCAACGGTTTCAACAACCAGCTCAAGCTAGCCAACAGTTTCAACAACCAGCTCAACAAGCTAGTCAACAGTTTCCTCAGCGGTTTCAACAACCAGCTCAACAACAAGCTAGTCAACAGCAAGCTAGCCAATGGTTTCAACAACCAGCTCAAGCTAGTCAGCAGTTTCAACAGGCAGTTCAACAACAAGCTAGTCAACAAGCTAGCCAACGGTTTCAACAACCAGCTCAAGCTAGTCAGCAGTTTCAACAGGCAGTTCAACAACAAGCTAGTCAACAAGTTAGTCAACGGTTTCAACAACCAGCCCAACAAGCTAATCAACAGCAAGCTAGCCAACGGTTTCAACAACCAGCTCAAGCTAGTCAGCAGTTTCCTCAGCGGTTTCAACAGCCAGCTCAACAACAAGCTAGTCAACAGTTTCAACAGGCAGTTCAACAAGTTAATCAACAAGCTAGTCAACAGTTTTCTCAGCAGTTTCAGCCTAAGCAGCCAGTGGCGCAGGCAGAGCCCCTTGACAAATGTACTGTAGCTGATTATGAGCAGATCCAATGTGGACCACCTGGTATCAGTGGTGCTGAGTGTGAAGCTATCAACTGCTGCTTTAACGGACAGCAGTGTTACTATGGGAAGGCAGGTAAGAGTGAGTCATGTAAAGGTGTTCATGTTAAACTGATCCTCGGCATTAACCTGCTCTTGTTCCTTGTTCCAGTGACTGTCCAGTGTATAAGAGATGGTCAGTTTGTGGTAGTGGTGGCTAGAGATGTTACTCTGCCTCGATTGAGCCTGGATTCCGTCCGTCTCTTGGGTGGAAACGATCCACCTTGCAGTCCTGTGGGATCCACACCTTCCTTTTGCTATATACCAGTTCCCTGTCACTGCATGTGGCACAAGCATGATGGTGAGTAGCTGCTTGTGGTTTTGTTCCGCGTGGCTTAAAATGGACTGGATGCCAATAGTGTGACTGTTTGCAGGAGGACAGTGGATATGTGGTGTATGAAAACAGGATGACCTCCTCGTATGAAGTGGGGATTGGACCACTTGGTTCCATCACAAGGGACAGTCACTTTGAGTAAGTGATGTGTGCTTCAGCATATTTCTTAATCCATGACAAATGCTACAAGCTCACTGTTTGTTGTCCAGGCTTCTCTTCCAGTGTAGGTACTCTGGTACTTCTGTGGAAGCTCTGGTTGTGGAGGTCAACACCATTCCTCCACCTCCACCAGTAGCTGCTCCTGGACCCCTCAGGGTGGAGCTTAGACTGGCAAATGGTCAGTGTGTCACCAAAGGCTGTGCAGAAGGTGAGTGTCTGTCCCAAGTATGCCTAAAGCCTTTCTGAAACTCCAGGTTGCAGCAGTTTCTGGTTTAACACCAGTATTCTTCCTCAGGGGACGAGGCGTACACATCCTACTACAGTGATGCTGATTATCCAGTCACAAAAGTCCTGCGGGAGCCTGTGTATGTTGAGGTGCGCATTTTGGAGAGGACCGACCCCAACATTGTCCTGATGCTGGGACACTGCTGGGCGACATCAACCCCCAGTCCACTCAGTCTACCCCAGTGGGACCTTCTGGTTGATGGGTGAGTAATGGCAGTCTTTATCCATCTAGTGTGCTGTAAGGCACTTATGATTGCCTCTTTGCTTTTCAGATGCCCTTACCAGGATGACCGTTACCTGACTACATTGGTTCCAGTGGCTGGATCATCTGGTCTTCAGTTCCCAACCCACTACAAGCGCTTTGTTGTCAAGATGTTCACATTTGTGGATCCATCATCACTGGCTCCTCTTCAGGAAACCGTATGCTCTTCAGTCTATCTTCAACCCTTAATGGTCAACCCTTTTTATAGTGAATTCTATGTCCTAACCCTTTCCCCCTCTGTTAGATCTTCATCCACTGTAGTACAGCGGTGTGCCATCCCTCTTCTGGCTCCTGTGAGCAAAGCTGCACTAGGAAACGTGAGTGCTTGCTTTGAATTAACTTGAGAATATGGTCTCTAAATTCCCCTCATGCTTCTACAATTTCTTCTACAGGAAGAGATGTGCACATCAAGAGACACTCTAGTCAGCAAACTGTGGTTTCAAGTGGAGAAGTTAACCTGGTCATGTGAATCTAGTCATTTAATAAACCTCATGAAACGCAACAGTGTCTCTTGTTTTGTTTTTTTTGTTTTTCCCTTCATTCCAACTGGATTCTGATCTTTCTTCACTTCTTGGTTTGATTTATAGGACTACACTACTAAATGAGTTCTGTTTTTGCTTTAGCAAGGTTGTGCATTCTGACTCAAGTTACAGGCTTGAACTAAACAAGCCAAGCTTCTGCCCAAGCTATGTTGCCAACCTGGCCCCTACTCTACATGTTCCACATGGTATTAAACTAAGGGTTGTTTAACTTAGGCTCTTTGTGTGACTTTATGGTTGGACTAAAATAACTGCACCTCTTGATACTTCAGTATGCCAAAGTCCCTTTTTAAAGTCTTTGTTTGGCCATGTTTGTAATACCATTTTGAAGGCTTTTCCTTCAGTCATACAAATACAGCAGATCTGGAATAAGCGGTACCAACCTGCAATTTCTTGTACCCCAAGTTTTGTAACTGGCCATTACTTCCAGTTAGTCCCAGTAGTGTTTATTGAAAGGACCAGTGCTTTAATCTCAATTGGTAAGTATTGTCAATCTGATCACAAGTAGATTATTAAATTTGGGTGTAGTCTGTCTACTTTTGATCTGATAAACCCAAACCCATATTAATACCAGGTGTAAACTGAGCTTGAGGGCATTAGATATGTGGCCATGCAAGAACAGCCCTTTGAGCTCTGGATTTTCATGTGACTAGTTTGGTCTTAACTAAAAGTTGTCCTTTGAACCATGTTTGATTTTCAGTTAACAAAGTGGTTTGAAAGTGAAATATTTGTATAATCTTTCCCACTGGAGACAAGGGTAATGGCAGCAGTTAAGAATTCCATAATATCTACCTAAAGATATTTGGAAGGATCCCATCCTCCCCTGACAATACATGTTTTAATTTAAGGTGTTATTGCCTCATAATTGCAGGGCTAGTCTGCACCCTGCATAATTATATATTGGGCTATTGTCTTGGCCAGCTCACAAGCCGCGACAAAGAACACGTTGGATCAGGATCAAAAAGGAATAACATTAAAGTAAGATTCAATTAGAAAAAAAAGAAAAACGGAAAAAATGAAAAAAGAACAAAAACGGCATGAGAAAGGGAGAGCGCATGTCTTCACAACTGAAGGGAACTGCTTAAATTTGCCAGCATCAGCTCCAACACAGGTGTAAGTTCTCAGTCGTTATCACTCACCCTAACTCCTTCCTGGAAAACAAACACGGAAAAAACAAGCACTCCACAAATATAACCCATACTGGGTTCATAACACTATACTTATGGATCTTGAACTTAAAGTGTGTGGAGGATATTAAGTCTTTATTATATAAATTACTGTATTTTATAATGCATAAATTATGAATAGAGCAGCTATGGCTGAGTCAGGCTTACAATATCATTGTAACATTATCCTGCATGTAAAACTCTTCAGTCAATCTCTATTTACAGGCCTATTGCCATGAGAACACCAAGATATTTCAAAGAAAAAATAATCCACAATTGCCCAAACATCAGCTATTAAGGCTGAATTTGGAATGGCAGAAATAGTACTAGTATTGTACAATCTTGTACAATCAGGCCAAAAACACACTGACAAAAGAGATTAGAGTGGCTAAGAGGAGCTACTCTAAAAAGCTGGAAAACAGTTTTTCAGCCAATGACCCTGCATCAGTGTGGAAAGGCCTAAAAGACATCACAAACAAGACACCATCCCCCAGTTTTGTAGGGAATCAACAACTGACCGATGACCTGAATGATTTCTACTGCAGATTTGAAAATCCCAGTCTCACACCCCACACCCACTCTGACAGTCTCTCTACACAACAATCGACACCTCCAGTAACCCCCCTCTTCCTCCCTCCTGCACTTTACATCAGTGAAGAGGGTGTGCATTTGGTCTTCAGGAAACCGAAGACAAGGAAAGAACCAGACCCATTACACCAGCCTTTCTAAAAACCTATGCTGTCCAGCTGGCCTTCATCTTCTCGCAGATCTTCAACAGATCACTGGAACTGTGCAAAGTCCCTTCCTGCTTTAATTGCTCCACCATCATCCCCCACCCCAAAAAACAAAAATCACAGGACTGAATGACTTCAGACTTGTTGCTCTCATATCTGTGGTCATGAAGTCATTTTGAAAGACTGATGCTAACACACCTGAAGGACATCACAAGACCCTTGCTGGATCCCACAAACTAGGGACTTGTGTGAGGATCCTGTTTGTGGACTTCAGCTCGGCCTTCAACACCATCATCCCAGCACTCCTCCAGACTAAGTTAACCCAGCTCTCTGTTCCTAGCTCTGTCAGTGGATCACCAGTTTTCTGACAGATAGGCAACAGCTAGTGAGACTGGGGAAATTAACATCCAAGTCAAGTCAAGTCAAGTCACCTTTATTTATATAGCGCTTTTTACAATGCAGATTGTGTCAAAGCAGCTTTACATTGATAACTGGTACATAATTTTTGCTGCACAGCAGCTCTTCAAGAATAGTGTCAATGCAGGCAGATCAAAGCACTGTTGAATAAATGTCAAGAATACTGCTGAATATCAAATGTCAAGTCAAATGTCAAGTGTCCCCAACTAAGCAAGGCGACAGCGACAAGGAACCCAAACTCCAACAGGTGACATCAGGTGGCAAACAAGTGGCAAATAGGAACACCTGCACAATCAGCACTGGCGCCCACCAGTGCTGCTCTTCTTCTCCCTGTACACCAGTGACTACTCTGCCAAAGACCCTTCTGTCAAACTGCTCAAGTTTGCAGATGACACTACCATCATTGGCTTCATACACAATGGTGACGAGTCTGCATATAGGCAGGAGGTGCATATAGGTGCGCAGTGACTACATATTGTCATGTTGTAAATAAGACAACATCTGTATTGCAAACCCCTCCATGCTGCGGTTATTGTTTTTGCCATATGCCTACGAACTCAATATCATTGCCATCAAAATCAATGCAGATATCCCGGAAAACGAAAGAACGGCATGAACAAACAAGTCGTATCTAAACAATTGCGATAGACAATGTGGACATCAATAATTTTAGATCAGATTCCAATTGGATCGGATTTGGACTGACAATCTGAACGTAGCATGAGTCTGTCCTCTGTACTTCCATAACTGTCTGGTTTGGCTTGGCTAAAAATTCAGACATCAGAAGGCTACATAGGTCAGTTTGGACTGCTGAGAGGATTATTGGTGCTCCCCTGCACACACTCCTAGAAGTGTATACTTCCAGAGTGAGGAAAAGGGCTCAGAAAATCACTCTGGATCCCTCACATCCAAGTCACTTTCTCTTTGAATTTGCACATATTTTAATTCTTAATTTTTTATTTTACTATCTGGAAGATGCTTCTGTCACCAAAACAAATTTCTTGTGTGTGCAAATATACTTGACAATATAACTCTTTCTGATTCTGAATTCAGCTCAATATGTGCTTTTATGTTTGTTCAATAAGGGTGGAAAAAAAGGAAAATTGAATCTTGAGAACCAATGGAATCATCAGTTTCATAAACTCCCACTCATGCAAGTCTGGAGAATCATGACAGTTAATGAAGTGGGAGGAATTATCGTTAATTAGCCAAAATCTGTAGAGTAGAAAAAGACCAAAGGGCAGCATCTCAACAGTGTGACTAGCTGTTGAACAATGGCAGGAAGTTGGTGTGTTGTTCAGTCTTTAGCACTTTGTGTGTGGTTTTGTGCTTTCTGTCATGCTGTTCCACAGTTGAGTAATCTGCCCCAGAATCCTCAAGCTCTGATGTTCCAGCAAACTGACCAGCGGCTTCAACAGCCAGCTCAACAACAAGCTAGTCAACCGCAAGCTAGCCAACGGTTTCAACAACCAGCTCAACAAGCTAGTCAACAGCAAGCTAGCCAACGGTTTCAACAACCAGCTCAGTCAACAGCACCAGTCAACTAGCTAGTCAACAGCAAGCTAGCCAACGGTTTCAACAACCAGCTCAACAACAAGCTAGTCAACAAAACCTCAGTGGTTTCAACAGGCAGTTCAACACAAGCTAGCCAACAGTTTCCTCAGCAGTTTCAACAAGCTAGTTCAAGCTAGTCAGCTCAACAAGCTAGTCAGCAGTTTCAACAGGCAGTTCAACAACAAGCTAGTAATCAGTTTTCTCAGCAGTTTCAGCCTAAGCAGCCAGTGGCGCAGGCAGAGCCCCTTGACAAATGTGCTGTAGCTGATTATGAGCAGATCCAATGTGGACCACCTGGTATCAGTGGTGCTGAGTGTGAAGCTATCAACTGCTGCTTTAACGGACAGCAGTGTTACTATGGGAAGGCAGGTAAGAGTGAGTCAATGTAAAGGTGTTCATGTTAAACTGATCCTCAGCATTAACCTGCTCTTGTTCCTTGTTCCAGTGACTGTCCAGTGTATAAGAGATGGTCAGTTTGTGGTAGTGGTGGCTAGAGATGTTACTCTGCCTCGATTGAGCCTGGATTCAGTCCGTCTCTTGGGTGGAAACGATCCACCTTGCAGTCCTGTGGGATCCACACCTTCCTTTGCTATATACCAGTTCCCCGTCACTGCATGTGGCACAAGCATGATGGTGAGTTGCTGATTCTGGTTTTGTTCTGCGTGGCTTAAAATGAATTGGATTCCAATAGTGTTACTGTTTGCAGGAGGACAGTGGATATGTGGTGTATGAAAACAGGATGACCTCCTCGTATGAAGTGGGGATCGGACCACTTGGTTCCATCACAAGGGACAGTCATTTTGAGTAGGTGACATGTGCTTCAGCATATTTCTTAATCCATGACAAATGCTACAAGCTCACTGTTTGTTGTCCAGGCTTCTCTTCCAGTGTAGGTACTCTGGTACTTCTGTGGAAGCTCTGGTTGTGGAGGTCAACACCGTTCCTCCACCTCCACCAGTAGCTGCTCCTGGACCCCTCAGGGTGGAGCTTAGACTGGCAAATGGTCAATGTGTCACCAAAGGCTGTGCAGAAGGTGAGTGTCTGTCCCAAGTATGCCTAAAGCCTTTCTGAAACTCCAGGTTGCAGCAGTTTCTGGTTTAACGCCAGTATTCTTCCTCAGGGGACGAGGCGTACACATCCTACTACAGTGATGCTGATTATCCAGTCACAAAAGTCCTGCGGGAGCCTGTGTATGTTGAGGTGCGCATTTTGGAGAGGACCGACCCCAACATTGTCCTGATGCTGGGACACTGCTGGGCGACATCAACCCCCAGTCCACTCAGTCTACCCCAGTGGGACCTTCTGGTTGATGGGTGAGTAACGCCAGTCTTTATCCATCTAGTGTGCTGTAAGGCACTTCTGACTGACTCTTTGCTTTTCAGATGCCCTTACCAGGATGACCGTTACCTGACTACATTGGTTCCAGTGGCTGGATCATCTGGTCTTCAGTTCCCAACCCACTACAAGCGCTTTGTTGTGAAGATGTTCACATTTGTGGATCCATCATCACTGGCTCCTCTGCAGGAAACCGTAAGCTCTTCAGTCTATCTTCAACCCTTAATGGTCAACCTTTTTTTTTTTTTTTTTTTTTTTTTTTTTTTTTTTTTTAAAATAGTGAATTCTAAGACTTAACCCTTTTCCCCTCTGTTAGGTCTTCATCCACTGCAGTACAGCAGTGTGTCATCCCTCTTCTGGCTCCTGTGAGCAAAGCTGCGCTAGGAAAAGTAAGTGACTGCTGTAAATGGACTTCAGAAACTGAGAGAACTTGTTCTCTAAAATGCCTCATGCTTTCACCTTTTACAGGAAGAGATGTGCATGTCAAGACCATCTCTAGTGGGCAAACTGTGGTTTCTAGTGGACAAGTTAACCTGGTCATATGAATTTTGGTTTTAATAAAGTTCATGAAATGCAACATTTGTCTTTTGGTATCGATTTTTATGACTTGTTTCATGACCTGTATATTAGTCAAACCATGAAATTACATGGAAAATGGAAAAACATAACTGCATATTGATGATCATGCCCAAGTCCCCCTAAAGTCAATGTTTACATGAGAGCTCCCAAGAATGCATGTTGTATTTTGCTCTATTGTGTGCTTGCGTGTTTGTCATTGCATCTTGCTTTAGGGCAGAGATTACTCTTGGTGTAGGCCATCTGCCAGAAGCCAGTTATATTGGTTAGATTTAAATTTTTATTTTATTTGAAAGGGACTATGCATATTAATGAATATTGTTATATAAAATACACCATGTAAATATGCCAGAATCTGTAAACTACTATTCATCTGCAGTCCCTAGGCAGGTAACATAAGACTAACAGACAGCCAACAATCAAACAAAATTCATTCACTATAAATGAAAAGATACACCTAGTTACAGACATTGACAAAACAGAACAAATACATAATGGCAAAGACATTGTTCATCCACCCCTATACTGCATTCAATTTGACAGTGAAAGTGTATGGGTGATAAATGTGTGACAGTTAAGTGGATACATGTCTGGTTTTCTAGAAGCCACTGTTTTAAGTGAGTTTTAAAGGTCTTGAATGTAGAATATTCTCTTATTGGAAAGGGCAAGCTATTCCAGAGTTTACGGCCTATTATTGACTATGTTTTGTCCAAAAGTGGTGTGCCTAAATGGTATCACACAATCTCCCTTTACAGAGGCCCGTGTACTACCTCCGCTGTCAAGTCTTTGGAAGAAGCCATGCAGTGGAGGGGGGGCAATATTATGTAACACTTTATATACCAAACAAGCATACTTGAAACGTTTAAAATTATCAAAGCTTAAAAATTTGTCTCTCTAAGATATCATAATGGTGAAATGACAATGATTTATCAACATTTTTTATGGCTTTTTTAAATAGAGAAATATGGATATCTTTCTTATTAAAACCCATACCTTTGCTTCAGAAGGCCATTATTAACCCCCTTGGGTCATGTGGATATCTCTTATGATGGATGGATGTGCTTTTTTGGACTTAAATCAGGAGCACCGTTCACTACCATTATAGAGCTTGGATGAGCCAGGATATTTAATATAACTCTGATTGTGTGGTCTAAAAGAAGATAGTCATATACACCTATGGCTTGAGGGTGAGTAAATCATGGGATAACTGTCATTTTTGGGTGAACTATCTCTTTAGTACCAGGTGTAAACAGGCTTGAGAGATTTGCATATGTGGCCATGCAAGAACAGCCTTTATGTGTTCTTCTGGTACATAAAATATAGGGATATACTGAAGAGTCTTGATCTTGCAGTGTGTGCAGGATATTAAAAGACTTTTGTATGTATTACTGTATTTAACAATAAAAATTTTAAGACTAGAGCAGCTATGGCTGAGTCAGGCTTACAATATCATTGTAACATTATCCTGCATGTTAAACTCTTGAGTCAGTCTGTATTTACAGCACTGTTGCCATGAGAACTCCATCATGTTTCAAAGAAAAACAGTCCAGAACTGCCAAAACATCAATTACTGTATTCAGCTAATGAAGGATAAAACAAAGGCTGAATTTGGTATAGCGGAAATAGTACTAGTATACTATTCTGAATTCAGCTCAATATGTGCTTTTATGTTTATTCAATAAGGGTGGAAAAAAAGGAAAATTGACTCTTGAGAACCAATGGAATCCTCAGTTTCATAAACTCCCACTCATACAAGTCTGGAGAATCATGACAGTTAATGAAGTGGGAGGGATTATTGTTAATTAGCCAAAATCTGTAGAGTAGAAAAAGACCAAAGGACAGCATCTCAACAGTGTGACTAGCTGTTGAACAATGGCAGGAAGTTGGTGTGTTGTTCAGTCTTTAGCACTTTGTGTGTGGTTTTGTGCTTTCTGTCATGCTGTTCCACAGTTGAGTAATCTGCCCCAGAATCCTCAAGCTCTGATGTTCCAGCAAACTGACCAGCGGTTTCAACAGCCAGCTCAACAACAAGCTAGTCAGCAGTTTCCTCAGCGGTTTCAACAACCAGCTCAACAACAAGCTAGTCAACAGTTTCCTCAGCGGTTTCAGCTCAAGCTAGTCAACAAGCTAGCCAACAGTTTCAACAGCCAGCTCAAGCTAGTCAACAGTCAGCGGTTTGCTCAAGCTAGTCAACAACAAGCTAGCCAACAGTTTCAACAGCCAGCTCAACAACAAGCTAGTCACAGTTTCCTCAGCCAACAAGCACTCAAGCTAGTAGCCAACAGTTTTAGCCAACAGTTTCAACAGGCAGTTCAACAAGCTAGTCAACAGTTTCCTCAGCAGTTTCAGCCTAAGCAGCCAGTGGCGCAGGCAGAGCCCCTTGACAAATGTGTTGTAGCTGATTATGAGCAGATCCAATGTGGACCACCTGGTATCAGTGGTGCTGAGTGTGAAGCTATCAACTGCTGCTTTAACGGACAGCAGTGTTACTATGGGAAGGCAGGTAAGAGTGAGTCAATGTAAAGGTGTTCATGTTAAACTGATCCTCAGCATTAACCTGCTCTTGTTCCTTGTTCCAGTGACTGTCCAGTGTATAAGAGATGGTCAGTTTGTGGTAGTGGTGGCTAGAGATGTTACTCTGCCTCGATTGAGCCTGGATTCAGTCCGTCTCTTGGGTGGAAACGATCCACCTTGCAGTCCTGTGGGATCCACACCTTCCTTTGCTATATACCAGTTCCCCGTCACTGCATGTGGCACGAGCATGATGGTGAGTAGCTGCTTGTGGTTTTGATCTGCGTGGCTTAAAATGGACTGGATGCCAATAGTGTTACTGTTTGCAGGAGGACAGTGGATATGTGGTGTATGAAAACAGGATGACCTCCTCGTATGAAGTGGGGATCGGACCACTTGGTTCCATCACAAGGGACAGTCATTTTGAGTAAGTGTGTGCTTCAGCATATTTCTTAATCCATGACAAATGCTACAAGCTCACTGTTTGTCCAGGCTTCTCTTCCAGTGTAGGTACTCTGGTACTTCTGTGGAAGCTCTGGTTGTGGAGGTCAACACCGTTCCTCCACCTCCACCAGTAGCTGCTCCTGGACCCCTCAGGGTGGAGCTTAGACTGGCAAATGGTCAATGTGTCACCAAAGGCTGTGCAGAAGGTGAGTGTCTGTCCCAAGTATGCCTAAAGCCTTTCTGAAACTCCAGGTTGCAGCAGTTTCTGGTTTAACACCAGTATTCTTCCTCAGGGGACGAGGCGTACACATCCTACTACAGTGATGCTGATTATCCAGTCACACAAGTCCTGCGGGAGCCTGTGTATGTTGAGGTGCGCATTTTGGAGAGGACCGACCCCAACATTGTCCTGATGCTGGGACACTGCTGGGCGACATCAACCCCCAGTCCACTCAGTCTACCCCAGTGGGACCTTCTGGTTGATGGGTGAGTAACGCCAGTCTTTATCCATCTAGTGTGCTGTAAGGCACTTCTGACTGACTCTTTGCTTTCAGATGCCCTTACCAGGATGACCGTTACCTGACCACATTGGTTCCAGTGGCTGGATCATCTGGTCTTCAGTTTCCAACCCACTACAAGCGCTTTGTTGTGAAGATGTTCACATTTGTGGATCCATCATCACTGGCTCCTCTGCAGGAAACCGTATGCTCTGCAGTCATCTTCAACCCTTAACTGTCCTCTTTATAGTGAATTCTATGTCTTAACCCTTTCCCCCTCTGTTAGATCTTCATCCACTGCAGTACAGCGGTGTGCCATCCCTCTTCTGGCTCCTGTGAGCAAAGCTGCGCTAGGAAACGTGAGTGACTGCTGTAAATGGACTTCAGGAACTGAGAATTTGGTCTTTAAATGCCTCATGCTTCTACCGTTTCTTCTACAGGAAGAGACACACACATCAAGACCACCCCTAATGGGCAAACTCTGGTTTCTAGTGGACAAGTTAACCTGGTCATGTGACTCTAGTGGCTTTAATAAACTGCATGAAATTCATTGGTGTCTCTCTATTGACTTTAACTGAACTCTGATCTTTCATGACTTCTCAATTTTATAGGGCCTCTTAAGCAAGGTCATGTATTCTGGCTGAGGTGCTTTACTTAAACAAGCCAAGCTTCTGCTTAAGCTGTCTAATTGAACTCTCTGCCAAGCTCAAGTTGCTAACCTGGGCCCCTGTTTCATATGGTATCAAATTAAGGGATATTAAAGTGTAAGATCACTTTGGCCATTTACTATTTGAATGCTCCCCCCAAGTCATTGACAATGTATCTGGAATGCAATTAGTATCACCTTGCA
This sequence comes from Culter alburnus, assembly GCA_028476615.1. Lineage (NCBI taxonomy): Eukaryota > Metazoa > Chordata > Actinopteri > Cypriniformes > Xenocyprididae > Culter > Culter alburnus. The sequence continues at coordinate 369,737 of JAOTNS010003935.1, read as the reverse complement.
TCAGGTGTCATAACTTAATGAAGGACAGGACTTTGTCAGACTAGTCCCAGTGTTTATTGAATGGTAGACTGGCACTTCAATCTCTTAATTGGTGTAATTCACCTGGTTGATGCCTGAGAGCATTGCATATGTGGCCATGCAAGAACAGCCCTTATGACATTAAATGTGAACTGAACACTTTTAAAGAGTGGATTTTCATGTGACTAGTTACTTGGTCTTAAAAGTTGTCCTTTGTTCAAACATAGTTTAGAATATGCAAGCATTTCTTACCCACTTGAGACAAAAGTGGTGGCAGTGGGTAAAATTCCCTAATCTCTTTAGATGAACAGGAAACTTTGAAGGAGCCCAGCCCATCTTTCTCTGACAAGATGCATAATACAATAAGTGTACATATTTTAATAAATTTGAGGTATGTTAATACCTCATAGAAGTTGCTCAGTGCAGGACAAATGGGTGGAGCTTATGTCTAGCTAGACCTCCAGCGAGGAGCACCGAATGTAATTTGGGTCTAATGGGTGGAGCTAGAATATCCAACCTAACTCAATTCTATCCCTCCACCCCACTGGACCTCTAGAGAGGAGGAGCTGGATGCTATTTGACTCTGCAGTGAGTACCGCTTGTGTTATAAGGTGGCTCAGTGGGTATCGCTATCTCATCGCAGCAAGGAGGTCCCTGGTTCGAGCCCTGTTTAAGCCAGAAGTCTTTTCTGTGTGCATGTTCTCCTTGTGTCAGCGTGGGTTTCGCACACAGTCCAAAGACATGCTGGTTAAGTGTATTAGATATGCAAAAAATCCTCTGTAGGATTGCATGAGTGTGAATGTGTCCCAGCTCTCTCAGTGCTGGGCTGTGTCAGGAAGGGCATCCGGTCTAAAACCTGTGCCAAAATCAAAATGTATATGTGAAGAGGACCCTGTGGAATAACTCTAGGAAGATGGAAGAATGTTATGACCTTATAATTGCAGGGCTAGCCTGCACCCTGCTACATAAAATATTGGGTTATACTGAGGAATCTTGAACTTGCAGTGTGTGAAGGATATTAAAAGACTTTATGTAAATAACTATTTTTTTAATACAAAATTTAAGAATACAACAGTTATGGTTGAGTCAGGCTTACAATATCATTGTAACATTATCCTGCATGTTTAACTCTTGAATCAGTCTGAAGTTACAGGCCTCTTGCCATGAGAACTCCAATAAGTGTTTCAAAGAAAAAACAATCCAGAATTGCCAAAATATCAACTATTATATTCACTTAATGAAGGATAAAATTAAGGCTGAATTTGGAATGGCAGAAATAGTACTAGTACAGTGGTTCCCAACCACATTCCTGGAGCCCCACCAACGCTGCACAATTTGCATGTCTCTTTTGTCTGACACACCCATTTCAGGTCTTGGAGCAGGGGTGGGCAAACTCGTTCCTGCAGGGCCACTGCCCTACAGAGTTTAGCTCCAACCCTGATAAAACTCACCTGCCTGTAGCCTTCTAGTAATCCTGAAAGGATTGATTAGCTGGTTCAGGTGGAGCTAAACTCTGCAGGGCAGTGGCCATCCAGGACCGAGTTTGCATTCTTCTTCAAATTTTAGACACGCACTAGTGAACTTCCCTAAGTACTTCCCCTTGTGGAATCCCTGTCACCTGCAAACAGGAACACTTTGAAGTGCATTCCACTTCGTGAAGTGGATGAGGGAAGTTTATTGTACCTGTGTTCTGTTCGAAAGGGCTCATCCCTATGCCCTAATCCCTTCAAAGGTTTTACCCTCTGAAGTGAGAGCTTTGAAGGGATGAAGGGTGTAGGGGTAAAAAAAAAAATTGTGGAATGCACTTCTGCGTCATCTTAACGAAACAATCATGGAGCCGCCTTCGTCGCACATTTTGTACACTGGTTGACCCCAAAAAACCATGCTCTGAATGATGGGTAGATTGTGCAAGCTGCACCTTTTGTTTAATGTTAGTTATTCATTTATTTCTGGTTTATCACACTATTGTATTTATGTATGAATGGACTAATATAGGTAGCTGTAAAGTATGCACAATGTTGTTTTGACAAATAACAATGTAGCAAATCTAACTTGAATAAATATTATAGTATAGAAAAATACTATACATTTATTTATAGGTAAAATTGAACTCCAAACCTCCTGTACCTATTCTGTGATGCCAAACAACTTCCCTGTGCAAAAGATCATGGGGGCCTGAATTGTGCATCAGTTGTACCCTTCGAAATCCTTCATTCCGAAGGGCCTTTTGAAGTGGCCAGTTTTGAGCACTTCTATTTAGAACGACCCTTCAGTGTGGCGGCCATGATTGTTTTCACTCCGAAGTGCCCTTTGGAGGGCAATATATCCCATTTGGAATGCACTGATAGACAGACCCTTGTCCCCTTGATTTTGACAGAGGGAGCAAGTCTACTCTGATGTACAATTTGAGCAGCTCTCCAGAAACATAGTTGGGATCCCCTGTACTAGTATACAATTCTGAATTCAGCTCAATGTGCGCTTTTATGTTTGTTCAATCAGGGTTGAAAAACAAGGACAATTGAATCTTAAGAACCAATGGAATCACCCTGATGCATAAACTCCCACTCATGCAAGTCTGGAGAATCATGACAGTTAATGAAGTGGGAGGGATTATCGTTAATTAGCCAAAATCTGTAGAGTAGAAAAAGACCAAAGGACAGCATCTTAACAGTGTGACTAGCTGTTGAACAATGGCAGGAAGTTGGTGTGTTGTTCAGTCTTTAGCACTTTGTGTGTGGTTTTATGCGTTCTGTCATGCTGTTCCACAGTTGGGTAATCTGCCCCAGAATCCTCAAGCTCTGATGTTCCAGCAAACTGACCAGCGGTTTCAACAGCCAGCTCAACAAGCTAGTCAACAGCAAGCTAGCCAACAGTTTCAACAAGCTAGTCAACAGTTTCCTCAGCGGTTTCAACAACCAGCTCAACAAGCTAGTCAACAGTTTCAACAGGCAGTTCAACAAGCTAGTCAACGGTTTCAACAACCAGCTCAAGCTAGTCAGCAGTTTCCTCAGCGGTTTCAACAAGCAGCTCAAGCTAGTCAACAGCAAGCTAGCCAATGGTTTCAACAACCAGCTCAACAAGCTAGTCAAGTTAGTCAACAATTTTCTCAGCAGTTTCAGCCTAAGCAGCCAGTGGTGCAGGCAGAGCCCCTTGACAAATGTGCTGTAGCTGATTATGAGCAGATCCAATGTGGACCACCTGGTATCAGTGGTGCTGAGTGTGACGCTATCAACTGCTGCTTTAATGGACAGCAGTGTTACTATGGGAAGGCAGGTAAGAGTGAGTCAATGTAAAGGTGTTCATGTTAAACTGATACTCAGCATTAACCTGCTCTTGTTCCTTGTTCCAGTGACTGTCCAGTGTATAAGAGATGGTCAGTTTGTGGTAGTGGTGGCTAGAGATGTTACTCTGCCTCGACTGAGCCTGGATTCAGTCCAACTCCTGGGTGGAAACGATCCACCTTGCAGTCCTGTGGGATCCACACCTTCCTTTGCTATATACCAGTTCCCTGTCACTGCATGTGGCACGAGCATGATGGTGAGTAGCTGCTTGTGGTTTTGATCTGCATGGCTTAAAATGGACTGGATGCCAATAGTGTTACTGTTTGCAGGAGGACAGTGGATATGTGGTGTATGAAAACAGGATGACCTCCTCGTATGAAGTGGGGATCGGACCACTTGGTTCCATCACACGGGACAGTCATTTTGAGTAAGTGATGTGTGCTTCAGCATATTTCCTAATCCATGACAAATGCTACAAGCTCACTGTCTGTTGTCCAGGCTTCTCTTCCAGTGTAGGTACTCTGGTACTTCTGTGGAAGCTCTGGTTGTGGAGGTCAACACCGTTCCTCCACCTCCACCAGTAGCTGCTCCTGGACCCCTCAGGGTGGAGCTTAGACTGGCAAATGGTCAGTGTGTCACCAAAGGCTGTGCAGAAGGTGAGTGTCTGTCCCAAGTATGCCTAAAGCCTTTCTGAAACTCCAGGTTGCAGCAGTTTCTGGTTAAACACCAGTATTCTTCCTCAGGGGACGAGGCGTACACATCCTACTACAGTGACGCTGATTATCCAGTCACAAAAGTCCTGCGGGAGCCTGTGTATGTTGAGGTGCGCATTTTGGAGAGGACCGACCCCAACATTGTCCTGATGCTGGGACACTGCTGGGCGACATCAACCCCCAGTTCACTCAGTCTACCCCAGTGGGACCTTCTGGTTGATGGGTGAGTAATGCCAGTCTTTATCCATCTAGTGTGCTGTAAGGCACTTCTGACTGACTCTTTGCTTTTCAGATGCCCTTACCAGGATGACCGTTACCTGACCACATTGGTTCCAGTGACTGGATCATCTGGTCTTCAGTTCCCAACCCACTACAAGCGCTTTGTTGTGAAGATGTTCACATTTGTGGATCCATCATCACTGGCTCCTCTGCAGGAAACCGTATGTTACCCAGTGTTTTCAACTCCGGCTCTTGGTTTGTTCCCTAATGCCAGCTTTGGTTCTCTTAGGTCTTCATCCATTGCAGCACAGAGGTGTGCCATCCCTCTTCTGGCTCTTGTCAGCAAAGTTGCTCCAGGCAAAGTCAGTGCTTCCTGTTACTGAAATGACTTAATTTATGGAATTTATAGTTGTGATGTTTAATCTTTCTTCTAACCCTTTTTAGGAAGGGATCTTCACATGAAGACCACCACTACTGGGCAAACCGTGGTTTCTAGTGGAGAAGTGAGACTGGTTCTATGAATGTTTTCAATAAATGATACAAGACCTCAAATTTTGTCTGCCCACATTTTGTGCAACACTACCAACCTGAAATTGGGGGTTCAAGCGCTGAAATTGTAATCCTTTTCTAATTGTTAATTTCCAAGGATCCGCATTCTTCCTAAAGTGATCAGGCTGACCAAACCGTAAGTCATAGAGACTTTGAGGGCTGGTAGTACTTGCACATCCACAAAAGCAACAGTAAGGCTCACCCCATCGCCCTTGTGGAGGCGCTACAACAGTGAAGGGTAAAATCATTCCTGACTCTTAAATGTTAGGTGTAGGCTCGAGTGTCTTATCATTGGAATCCTTTGCTCAAGATGGACACAATGCATGTCTTGGCTTCGCTTGTGGCATGCATCTTTGCTCAGCAAATTTTGAAGGCATTCTCTTGTGAACTAGTCCTAGGTTTTCGACCTGAATCAAACCAATGCAAGGTTTTATGGAGCCTAATTGTCAATTATCAAGTTGATTCATAGTCCCTAAGGGTCAGTGTATGGAGCTGCTTTTACTAAAATGGATAACTTGTGAACGGAATGAGATTTCCACCGACTTCAGCACACCAATGTGAGACCTTATTCCGTGGTCATGTGGAAAAGATGTGGCAACTGGCCACTTGGTGGTGGTATAACTGAAAATATGAAAATGGCTATAACTATTACACCATTAGTCTGACTTAAAAATTGGCATGTGGTGTCTTTTGTCCAAGGTGCCATTATTGTCTGAGGACATTGATCTCCAACATGGCCACCATCGGCCAGTGAATTGAGCAGCTATCAGACAAGGTTAGGAATGAAACTCACTGGACCTGTTTGACTCACGAACCTAGATGCTTGAGAAATTCAAACTTTTTTTTTTTTTTTTTTTTTAAATCCGTAGAGGATCGTATCATGCTTTCATTCAGAGCAACTTTGCCTCTAGCACTGCCATTGTCCATCAAATCATTGGAGTTTGGGTTCCTTGCCGCTGTCACCTTTGGCTTAGTTGGGGACGCTTGACATTTGATATTCAACAGTGCTTTGATCTGCCTGCATTGACACTATTCTTTAAGAGCTGCTGTGCAGCCAAAATTATGTACCAGTTATCAATGTAAAGCTGCTTTGACACAATCTGCATTGTAAAAAGTGCTATATAAATAAAGGTGACTTGACTATTGAATAGAGGTCAGGGTTTTATTTTAGCACTCCTCCTCCATCTCTCGCTCATAGCAGACTAACTGTTGGAGGGGAGTGGTTTACGCGTTTTCAACCCAAGCCGTCAAACTGACGTCATCAGAGAAGGAACGCCATTCCAGACTGGAAGTAACTTTTCAGATTTTGATTAAAGATTACCGCAACAAACAATTTTTTTTTCAGTGTTTTTACTTGCACGTATTGTTTAGCACAAGACTAGTAATATGCACTAACAAAGTAAATGGGGACAATTTTGATTTCATGCCGACTTTAAAGTGCTTGAACCCCCCGATAACTGCTGTTTGTGGATATATTTGGTGTTTTATTTAGTATGTGCTCCAGACTGCTACAAATCTACTTTCCACCATTGAGGCACACTGTCTTGGTTCTCCAAGAGACTTAATTGTAAAGAATCTCTCAGTACCCTTATACAATTTTTATAAGCTTTTCTTGCATGTGCTCCTGATTTGACAATGTAGTACAGTAGGATTCGGGATGGATGGGCTGTCACTGAAAAGAAGAACCCCTTACTATGAGCAGGTGGATCATTAAGCACCTGTCAATCATATTAGTTAAAAAAAATAAAAAAAAACAAACAAAAAAACAGCCAATGCAGCTTTTCTTATGCCACCCTCTGATGACCCAATTATGCATCATTACTCGTGCTGTGGGCCACCAGAGGGGACATGCATAGAGTGCATGACTCACACCAAACAAAGAACATTGAAACTATTACCAAAAAGGAAAAGTTCGTTTGGGATTTTTTTGACACCTGTAGATTATCTTAAGGAGTTACTTGTTTGTAACGGCATTTAATAAAACGTCTGTTCAGTGGATGATCAATTAAAATGCAGTGGACTTCAGAGGCAGCTCGTGCGTGCAGCGGATGGACGTAGCGCGCGTGGCGGTGTTCTGATGCGCGCACAGCGGCTCCGGCTCACTCTCCGCCCGCTAGACATGAAGAGATTCATCGGTGTGTCGCAGCTGGCCGCCTTCCTGCTCTACTTCCCTCTTGTACAGGTAATTAGAGTGTTTCTTACAAAAGATACTACAGTTGTTCAAGTCAGCTGGATTAAATGAATATGATCCTGTTTAATCTCTGCAGTTAAATGTAACTGGTTTGCTTATGTTTGTCAATATCAAGTTATAATTTAAAGTAACTGTGCTATTCAGGAGGTGATACATTTATGATAAACTAGCCATTGTAAGATATAATTATGCTTAATGAGCTACTTATTGTTTATGCAAATGAACCAAGCAACTAAAATTGCACTGGAAATCTCTGTGATAAACGTGATGCTTCAAATCTGAATGTTTTCCCAATGTCCATCATCAGTATTACACTAAATTTGTGAATGCATCATATTTTTAATTGGTCAACATTGCATTTACAATGTAAAGATTTGCATTCTCTTTCCATCCAGCACTTTGACAGTGCTGTCCATTAAACTATACACTCTTAAAAATAAAGAGTATTTATTGGCATTGATGGTTCATTGAAGAACCTTTCCATTGCACTTTATAGTGAAAAAAAAGGTTCTTCAGAGTTTTTAAATGTTCTTCACATCTAGTCAAAAATGAAGGTTCTTTAGAGAATCAAAAATGGTTATTCTGTGGCATTGCTGTGAAAAAACCCTTTGTTTTTAAGAGTCAATCCTCATTTGTCTAGGGACGAGTCTCTTCGGTCGTTTTTGCCCAAAAAATGTTATATTTTGAAATGTTAAAAATCTTAGCTTCATGGGAACGAGATGACACTTGGTGACTTTTGTCACATTAGCAATATGAACCCACAAAAAAAAAAAAAAAAAAAATCAAGGACATGATTCGGACATGTTAAATGTATGAAATAAAATCAATAATTCAGCCACAAAGCAGTAAAAAAAATGAACAGCAAGAAAGAGGTTACACTCTAAAACATTGAGAGTACAAAACAGAAACACCCACTCAAACACACACTCACTTACACATATTCACAGACACACACACACACACCATTATACACATACAAATGAACCGGTTTGGCTGTAACAATATGGTAAAATTGAGCCAAAACTCAAATAAGAGGTTGAAATCAGATCAGACACAGATATATTAAGCTGTAATAAAACATACCCGTTCATTTTTGTTATATTTTTATTGAATTTTGATGTTATGTGTGACAAAATGCCCTCCTTGTGTTCAGGTTTGACTGTAGTAAAATTAATGCAAAAACCGACACTTCAAATCAACATTTCAAACCAAAAACAAAAATCTAAACCTTGACAAAAGTACTCTTTCAGAATGTCTAAGTATGAATCCAAAACTTAATACCAATAGAGAATTTATAAGCCACTGTATATAGGAATCTACATGGCATTACGTAAGGTTTTCTTTTTTTACTCCCACCAGATGGCACTAATCTACCTTCAAAAAAATGTATTTTAAAAGCCTTGTCTCTATTTTAACATGGAATACTGCTTTAATTGAAAAATAATTTAAAAATATATTAGAAAAAAATTGTGTATTATTTTCAATGGGGAATAGCTAATAACAATTGTATAAATATTGCATAATATTATAAAATACCCTCAATATTTTATATAATAATCAAAAAATATTATTGAACAAAAATATATTACATTGGTTTTCAAGTTACTTTTCAAGGCTGCTGTAAAGAAGGCAAGTGTGACTCCTAAACGAAAAGGTCCAGAGGGTTAAATAAGAGGCCTGACATTTATCAGAAGAGTATCTGACGGATCTGAACCCTCTCGTATCCAAACTTTCGCACCGGTCCAGTGATTTGCAGTGGTGAACGTGCTCATTTGGCTCTTATCCTCCAGTGTTCAGTATCTGTGGCAAATAGGCAGCAAAACATTCCTGTTTTACAAGCTGTTCTGAAGTATTTTTTCACGTCACACCAGTGAAAGTTTTGGGTTTGTGAAGTAATTAACTAATCACTATAACAAAAGCTGCTTTGAAACAATCTGTATCTGTAGAAATAAAGCTGACTTGATGACAAGAGGTTTGTAGAGCATTCATTTGAGTTCCTGGCTGCATCATAAACAAAAGTGACACTAATTTGAATAAGTGCAATGAACTTTTATTAAGTTTTTATGGTGTTGTTTGACAGTCAGTATACGCACAGGTTCAGGACGGTTTGAGTGACTGATGAAAGCTTCGTTGCCGCACGTCTCCTGGCTAAAGTTAGTGTGCGCCCCCTCTCGTCCCCCTCCTATGGAGATCTGAGAACCCGTGCGCCCTAATTAATGTACAGCTCCTGCGGGAGCCAAGCTCGCCCACTGACGGACATCCAGGGCCCTTAGTCAGGCTCGGTTCAGTGCACAGAGACAACGGGACAATCTCATTCTGCAGCAGGAGCAGCTCCTGTGGGACGTGCCTTTCCCGGAGTCCGCGTGTCTCTGCACACAAATATAAATAAACTTCTGTGTGGCAACAGACCCAGTTTTATGGTCTAAATGAACTTGGAAATGTTGAGCAAATTGATTATTTGAAGAGTTAGAAACTCAGTAGCTAAAAATATGGCTAAAGAAAGAAAAGCGATAGACTTTACATATCTTCTGAACTTTTTGGATACAAACACTAGTGTTTCTTTATTTAATACCAAGATGCATTTTAGCTTTATTTCTTGTTGTATTTGATGACCTTTGAAAAAATAAAAATAAAAAAAATAACCTTGAACGTTTTTTTTTATCATTTTGAGCAGCATTTCTTGTATGAAAATTGATTATAAACTTTATTTTATAAACTTTATTAGTAACACTTTACATGGTTCTATTTGTAAATTACATTAGTTACATGAACTAACAATGAAAAAAATACGTAAAGCATTTATTAGTCATAGTTCATGATTTCAACATTTTATAATGCATTTATTAAAATAAAAAATTGACATTGTTAGTAACATTATTTAATGGACCTGAGTTTTATTTACTAAAATTAACAAATATTTACAATTTGTTAATAATAAGCCTATTTTAATTTGTTACAGTATTAATAAATACTGTAACAAATGTATTAATCATTGTTAATGTTAATCAACGTTAACTACTGGGACCTTACTGTAAAGTGTTACCACTTTATTATTATTATTTTTATTATTATTAATGACCTTTTTCTTTCTAGGTTTCTACCATTCTGGGCAATTCCCACTCCAAAGGTAAAATAATTTCCATGTAAATTCAACACTTCAGTTAGTTTTCCATGTATATTTTTATTTTATTTCAATGAAAAAGCAAGAGTTGTGAATGGCATGCTTGTTTCTGCCATGGAATGAACAATTTAAAAGATAATTGCGACTTTTTATCTCACAATTTTTACTTTTTTTCCCTTAATTGTGAGATGTAACTCGCAATGAGCAAAAAAGTCACTATTACCTTATTTATTTTTTATTCTGGCAGAAACAAGCTTCCATAGTTGTGTATAGTTGCAGACAGTGAGTGATAATGAGCGTGTTGCGCAGTGATGCTGTTCCCAGAGGCCTGGAGCCGCAGTCTGTGTCACCCACGGAGCGGATGGTGAGGTGGAAACAGGATATCCCGGAGGCGTGGAGCACATGTTCAGTCCCGGCTGCGTCCCGCTGCTGCGCTGCTCCGGCTGCTGCAATGATGAGAAACTAGCCTGCATCCCTATCCGCACACGCAACATCACCATTCAGGCAAGACCCTGCCGTTTCACTGCAGTATCGTATCAAATCCCTCTCATCACTGCAATCATGTTACAGCAGCAGCATAACACTTTTTCTGTGGAATCAAAAATACATTTCTGAAGAATCTCTATGCAATGTTTGGCATGGTTATGGATATTATGATGTTGATATGTTTGGTCTTAGCAGAATAGATCGCTGCCTGTGTTATTGCTGCTGTATTGCTGCTGCTGTTATTGCTGCTGGTTTTGCTGCTGCTGTTATTTCTGCTGCTGCTGTATTGCTGCTGTTGCTGTTATTGCTGCTGCTGTGCTGTTGGTTATTACTGTAGCTACATTACTGTTATTGCTGCTGCTGTTATTGCTTGTGCTGCTTTCTTGAGATGCTGTTGGTTATTGCTGCTGCGTTTATTGCTGCTGCTGCTGTTATTGCTGAGCTGCTGTTATTGCTGCTGCGTTTATTGCTGCTGCTGCTGCTATTGCTGCTGCTGTTGGTTATTGCTGCTGCTGTTTTATTGCTTGCACTACCAACTGCTGTTGTTATTGCTGCTCTGCTATTGCTGAGCTCTGTCTTGCTGCTGTTGCTTATTGCTGCTGCTGTTATTGCTGAGCTGCTGTTATTGTTGCTGCTGTTATTGTTGCGCTGCTGTTATTGCTACTGCTGTTATTGATGATGCTGTTGGTTATTGCTGCTGCGTTTATTGCTGCTGCTGTTATAGCTGCTGCCATTATTGCTGTTGCTGTTGGTTATTGCTGCTGCTGCTGCAGGTTGCTGCTTTGCTGTTAATGCTGCTGCTGTTATTTTTGCTGCTGCTGTTGATTTTTGCTGCTGCTGCTGTTGTTGCTGCTGCAGTTACTATGCTGCTGTTACACCCATTTCACACTGCAAGCTTGAGCGGTGCGTCAGCTTCACGTCAGCATAACTACATCATCACTGCAGCTGCAGACGCGCGTGAGTGAGTATTCACACTGGAAGTGTTTGTACAGCGTCACAGCAACAGCTCCAAGATACATATAAAGTGAGCATTTCTTTACAAGACAAGTATAAATTTGTTTTTTATAAGTTGGAAATTTATAAACTTGATAGTCTTGAAAGTTTGTTACCATGGGGAGTACAATATCCCCATGTAAAATAATAAATAAATAATAAAAGCCTTGTGTCATCCATTTCTGCACACGAATGAGGTAAGCTTTGTGTTTACATCATCTGCCGCGTGGACATGTTTACAAGACAGCAAACTCGGGTTTGATTTGGGTAGTGCAAGAGCCTATATACCTGTCTGTGTAATAACTGTAGAATGTTTATATCATATTTTCTGGCTAGTTTACTTTAGTTTTTTTTATAATACACCATTTCTTATTCAAACTGAATAATTAAAAACAAGTTTAAATGGGTAAATCTTCTATAAATATTTTTTATTCTTAATTTTCTTTTCTAACATAGTCAAATTCTTACACAATAGACATGCTTATTTTGTGCATTTTGAGTACTTTTTGTTTGAAATCATATTTATTTTGTCCATCAGAAGTGTGCTTTCACTTTAATTGAGTGTGAGCAATGCAGCAAAAATAGCATCACTGCTGCTCACGCGATGCTCACGCTTGTGGTGTGAAACCCTGTTAAGCTGCTGCTGCTGCTTGCCTGCTGTATTGCTGCTGCTGTTGGTTACTGCTGCTGGTGATTATCGCTGCTGCTGCTGTTATTGCTGCTGCTGTTAATGCTGCTGCTGTTGTTAATGCTGCTGCTGTTAATGCTGCTACTGTTATTGCTGCTGCTGTTATTGCTGCTGCTGTTGTTATTGCTTCTGCTGTTATTGTTGCTGCTGCTATTATTGCTGCTGCTGAGATGCTGTTAATGCTGCTGCTGTTATTGTTGCTGCTGTTATTGCTGCTGCTGCTGTTATTGCTGCTGCTGTATTGCTGCTGCTGTTATTGTGCTGCTGCTGTTATTGCTGCTGCTGTTATTGCTGCTGCTGCTGCTGCTGCTGTGTTTGCTGCTTGCTCTGTTGCTGTGTTTTTTTGCTGCCTGCGAGCTCTGTGCTGCTGCTGCTGCTGCTGAGCTGCTGTGCTGCTGCTGCTGTTATGCTGCTGCTGCTGTTATTGTTGCTGCTGCTGCTGCTGTTATTGCTGCTGCTGTTATTGTTGCTGCTGCTGTTATTGCTGCTGCTGCTGTTTGTTTATTGCTGCTGCTAGCTGCTGATGCGCTGCTTGCTGCTGCTGTTATTGCTGCTGCTGTTAATGGCTGCTGTGTTATGGCTGCTGCTTGCTGTTATTGTTGGCTGCTGCTGCTGTTATTGCTGTTATGCTGCTGCTGTTATTGCTTGCTGCTGGCTGTTTGGCTGCTGCTGTTACTGCTGTTAATGCTGCTGCTGCTGTTAATGCTGCTGCTGCTGTTGTTATTGCTGCTGCTGTTATTTGCTGCTGCTGTTATTGCTGCTGCTGAGCTGCTGTTAATGCTGCTGCTGTTATGCTGCTGCTGCTGCTGCTGCTGAGCTGCTGTACTGGCTGCTGCTGTTATTGTTGCTGGTCTGACTGCTGTGCTGCTGCTGTTGTTGATGCGCTTGCTGTTAATGCTGCTGCTGTTATTGCTGCTGCTGTTATTGCTGCTGCTCTGTTATTGCTGCTGCTGTTATTGCTGCTGCTGTTGTTATTGCTGCTGCTGTGCTGCTGCTGTTGTTGCTGCTGCTGTTAGCTGCTGCTGTTAATGCTGCTGTGTTGCTGCTGCTGAGCTGTTAATGCTGCGCTGTTTGTTGCTGCTGTTGTTATTGCTGCTGCTGAGCTGCTGTCAATGCTGCTGCTGTTGTTAATGCTGCTGCTGTTATTGCTGCTGGCTGCTGCTGCTGTTATTGCTGCTGCTGCTGCTGCTGAGCTGCTGTCAATGGCTGCTGTGTTTGCTGCGGCTGTTATTGTGCTGCTGCTGTTATTGCTGCTGCTGTTGTTATTGCTGCTGCTGTTATTGCTGCTGCTGTTAATGCTGCTGCTGTTATGCTGCTGCTGTTAATGCTGCTGCTGTTGTTATGCTGCTGCTGTTCTGCTGCTGCTGTTATTGTTGCTGCTGCTGTTATTGCTGCTGCTGCTGCTGCTGTGCTGTTATGCTGCTGCTGTGTTGCTGCTGCTGTTATTGTTGCTGCTGCTGCTGTTAATGCTGCTGCTGTTATTGTGCTGCTGCTGCTGCTGCTGCTGCTGTTAATGCTGCTAATGCTGCTGCTGTTATTGCTGCTGCTGCTGCTGCTGCTGCTGTTATTGCTGCTGCTGCTGCTGTTATTGCTGCTGCTGCTGCTGATGCGCTGCTGTTATTGTGCTTGCTGTTATGCTGCTGTTAATGCTGCTGCTGTTATTGCTGCTGCTGCTGTTATTGCTGCTGCTGAGCTGCTGTCAATGCTGCTGCTGCTGTTAATGCTGCTGCTGCTGCTGCTGTGTGCTGCTGTTGCTGCTGCTGTTATTGCTGCTGCTGTTATGCTGCTGCTGTTAATGCTGCTGCTGTATGCTGCTGCTGCTGAGCTGCTGTTGCTGCTGCTGCTGCTGCTGTTATGCTGCTGCTGGCTGATGCTGCTGTTTTGCTGCTGCTGCTGCTGCTGCTGTTTGCTGCTGCTGTTATTGCTGCTGCTGCTGCTGCTGTGTTATGCTGCTGCTGAGCTGTTATTGCTGCTGCTGCTGCTGCTGCTTACTGCTGCTGTTGGCTGCTGCTGGTTATTGCTGCTGCTGAGCTGCTGTTAATGCTGCTGCTGTTATTGCTGCTGCTGCTGCTGCTGCTGCTGTTGCTGCTGTTGGTTGCTGCTGCTGTTATTGCTGCTGCTGCTGTTAATGCTGCTGCTGTTATTGCTGCTGCTGCTGCTGTTAATGCTGCTGTTATTATTACTGCTGCTGCTGTTATTGCTGCTGCAGAGCTAACTTTTATTTGATTTTATATAAAATATATTCCTTTAGGTTTGAATGTTAAATCTCCTGCTGTGTGTGTGTGTTTCCCATCAGCTGTTGAGAATCACTCCAGCGGAGAGGAGCAGAGAGTATGTGCTGCTGTCCTTTCAGGAACACCAGACCTGTGAGTGCAGGTATGATACCATTTTTGCATCTTTGCATCGCTCTTGCTTTTTATTTATTTATCTAACTTACTTTCTGATTTTCAGGCGCAGACGACACCACTTGAGAAATCAACAGTGAGTATTGATTCCTCGATTTATTTCTTGCATCTAAATGACACAGAAAAACAACTTTCAGAATGTTCTTCCTCAGCAACCAGAGACGGAAGGGTAAACGCAGGAGGAGACGGAGAGGGAGGGAAGACAGGGATTGAGACGCTGCCGGTGTCAGGTGACTCTCTACTGCAGAAACACACTCAACTGAGCACTTACATCTCTCTTAGACAGTAAAGTTAGTCTTTTCTGAGTGTATCCGAGTGAAGCACTTCTCAAACAAGAACAAATGTAGGGCGGCGGGGCTTGATTTTGTCTGTGGGGAATTGATTGGATGGTTGTGGTTTGCTATTGGTGGATCTCATGTGAGTGACAGGTTGCCCCGCCCTGATTCAAGATTACGAGACACATGAATTTAAAAATAATAATGTTGTTTATTTTTTTTAAATAATCCTTTTATTGTGTGATCTGCTGCAGATGTGACGATCACTATGGCTCCTTCATTCTCCATCATCACAAGCACTTCTGGACAGTAGTGTGGACAGAACGGCTGGCGGTTTGCAGTTTGACACATATAACGATCAAGAAACATTTTTGTTTATTATATATTACAATGACTATAATGAGTTAATCTGACACATCAACTATTTACAGGTATGTTTGGACTGTCATTGAGAAATTGGTGTAACAATAAACAATAAAGCTGCTCAGGCGTTATCAGGGAATACACATGTGAGCAAATGTAAAATACTGTACCTTGGTGTTGCTCATGATTTCAAAAGTCTGGTTTCTTTATAATAAAATTGTTTTTAAAAAAAAGGCAATTGGGTCAGTCCTACTATTATTATACAGTGCATGTTCATGTCCCCATCATCTGTGTCTTAATATATTTTATAAAACAAAAAACTCACAATATTTAAAGAAATAAATCAGATTTGTTTTATCAGAATGGAGTGAGTGATTTTTTGTTTGTTGTGTCTCCAGGTGCTGCACAATATGGAAGCCGATTTCTGACATATAAGGAAAAATCATAGCTGCGTCCAAAATCGAATACTTCTCTACTATATAGTACGTGAAAAACAGTATGAGAACAGAGCAAATGTCTGAATTCATAGTATTCGAAAAACAGTAGGCGAAAAGTATCTGGATGACTTGCTACTTCCGGTGAGATTCTGAAGTGTGCATACAACACTTTACTATCCCATGAGGCCATGGGAGAGGATTTGTGAATGGAGTTGAAGGGACGTAACTGACGCTGGTAGGTCATGTGACAGTAACAACATGGCGGATGTAGTACGTCCGAATTAGATGTGTATGGTGGCTGAGAGAGCTCAACACGCTGCAAATGAAGAAAACACATGCAAATAGAAAAAACACCAGAAAATAAAGAAAACATCTTCATCAGTTTGACAAACAACTCCACAATACTTACAAATAGTGAAACGCGCTGCAAATAGGCCTGCTCATAATGCACATACGATCAGAATGTTAACAAACAAAAGTATAAACAAAAAAACTCACCTTTCAGGTGCACACCACGAGTAAACATTGAACAATCCCAGCGGTCCCAGACAGGTACATCAATGTGTTCCCTATAACATTTTCGTTGTGGTCTGTGCCAGTCCCGGCACCAGGACAAACGATTTGGGGGATATTATTTTGCTTTAAAAAATATTATTAATAATAAATAATATTTTTAAATATTTTTAAATAATTTACTTGATTTTATGTCTCAAATCCCAGTCAATTATTCACTGCAGAAAGTGAAAGTAAAAACAAAAGCGAAGAGAGCTCTACATGAAGCTTCAACATGTTCTGATAACACTATTTAACCTTAATTTATTTCTTAATATTTCTCTTGTGGCCCATACGTATTGAAAAAAATGAGGAGAGATGTAGGTGTTACAAGTTGTTTTTTAAAAATGAGGAGTTAGCTAATCTTATTACAGCACATACGTGTGATGCGCTATAAATTATTGTGGGGCAAATTAAATGATTAATTATAAAAGTAGCCTAATCATCATCATCATCCTCATTCAGATCATCGCAGAAGGGGCTTGAGATCGCTGGGCCTGGTATGTGCTATTTGCGGCGCGTTTATCTATTTGTAAGTGTTGTGGACTTTTGCAGCGCATGTGTTGTCAAACTGATGATGTTTTTCTTTATTTGCTGGTGTTTTTTCTATTTGCATGTGTTTTCTTCATTTGCAGCATGTTGAGCTCTCTCGGCCACCGTACATGTGCCAATATTTGGTAATGCGATATATCGCGATAATGAATATGCACAATATTGTTATCGTGGGCACTTCAAAATACCGTAAATAATAATTTATTACCAATTATTACAATTTTTATAATGCATTTAAAGCGGAACTCAGTAAGATTTGCGAAGCTCCCCCTACAGGTTCCTTCAGTGAATCACACTGTCGTAAATACTCCAAGCGCAGCTCTGGACTACAACGCTCACCAGCGCAGTAGTTTTGCAAATACAGTACAAGAAATCTTGATGGAGGTGGGTAATTTTCGAAATTGTCTTATAAAGTCATAATATATACATTGTTTTTGAATTACCGTAAAGCATTTTGTAAAGTGAGAAGCACATGGCGGAACGAGTGAAGGAGACGCGCTGAATGAAAGTGCACGTTCACTCTCTGACAGCAGAGGGCGCTGATGGAACAGCAGAAATGCAGCGGTTACCCCGGAAACCCCGCAAACAAACCAACTGCACAAGTGAAGTTTTTAAAAAAAACTTCAAACAGCCATTAATTTTTTGTAATCTCAATATTGTTCATCACAGCACCAAACGTGCTTTGATTATTTTCAAACTTAAACATTTTTATATTTTAATCTGGACTACAACATGCCCTAATGATTAGAAATGTTCTGATTATTTGTTATTGTTCAGTAAAACTTTGAGACATACGGCTTCATTAGTTAACATGTTAATTCATTATTACCAAATTGACAATGAAAAATATGTATAAAGCATTAATTATTCTTAGTCAATATTAATTTCTTAGTTACTGTTTAGTAACATTACTAAAATCAAAAGAACTTATTTAATGTACCTGAGATAAAGCTAACAATGATCAGTTGTGTTTCTTAACTCACATTAACAAAAAATAACACTTTCTGTAACAAATGTAGCTATTGCTCAATCTTAGTTAATGCATTAAATAATGAGACCTTATTGTAAAGTGTTTCCTGTTGTTCTTTATAGCCTAATTCTTTTGCACTTTAATCTGTTTGAAAATTTTACTTTATATTTTTTTGTGTATTGTATTATTGTATTTAAACATTTGGTGTTATTTTTGTTATTACAAAAAGAGTTCTTAAACCTGTTATTATGACAACACTTTTTTTTGCAACTTATTTCAATATCATGATAATACCGTATACCGTGATAAAAGCTTCAGCAATTAATCGCAACATGAAAATTTGATACCGTCACATGCCTAGTCTGAATACATTCATACTACACGCATTCGTACTACATAGAACATACTTTTTCAACGGTCATGAAGTAAATTCAAATGTAATACTTAGTCAACAGTACGTGTTTTCAGACACAACTTAATCTTCTCCAGTTGCATTATGGGATGGTGAAGTGTCCATCAAACGCGCACTTCAGAATCTCGCCGGAAGTAGGTCATCCGGGTACTTTTCGCCAACTGTTTTATGAATACTATGAATTCAGACATACTACATGCTTTTGTAAATCAGAATAATTACATACAAATGTGAATTAGGGGAGAGTGGGGTAAGATGAGCCATTTTTTGTGTGTGTTGTGATTATTGTTTTATGTATTTAATTTTACTTTGTTTTTATTTTGTTTATTGTGTGCTGCTACCTTGGCCAGGGCTCACTTGTAAATGAGATATCATCTCAATGTGATTTTCTTCCCTGGTTAAATAAAGGTATAATAATAAAAAATTTTTTACTTATGTGGTCCTCAAGATAAGGGAAAATGAGGCAGAAGTACAATGAAAGTATTTAAAGTCATTTTAAATGATCAGAATACATCTGTGACAAAGGGTTCTAAAAATATGGCTTCTTATAAAAAAAGTGATCATCTGGCTCAATTTACCCCAGGTTAGGGGTAAGTTGAGCCGAGTCAGTAGTGGGTGTAAACTGACCATCTAACTGAATCTGAATCAAACCCATGTGAAATTTTAAAGATTATGTACCTATTTTAAAATCTAATTTAATAATCAAATTTCCTTTTACAAATATTCTTTGTAAAAAATATTTGGCATTATATTACAAATATTTATTTTTTAAAGCTAAATTAAACAACATAAAACCAACCAAATGAAGTTGAAATTTCAGTATCTTTACTTGTTTGCATTTCTGAAACAATATGTTGAACATCAAAGTTGTAACCTTCCCATAAACAGACTAAACAGAGAGTTTGTTGAGTAAAATTAAATAAAAACTAAATAAGAATGAATAAATGTCACTGAAACTAATAAACATTTTAGTCAAAAGGTTCTTGACATGATAGTTTCTGCAGTGTTGACCATGTTAGGCCATTAGAGTCTACAGCTGGAAAGATATATTTGATTAAACATCCTCTGGTTCGTATCAGAAGGATTTGTGTGCTTGTGCTTGGCAAACTGTGAAAATAAAAAGAAAACTAAACCAGCGATTGAAATGACATCAGTTCTTCCACTCCTCCCATGTGCTTCTCCTTTTCACAGTCTGCCAGAAATGATGGGTGGTTCTAAAATATAGGCTACAGTCACATGACAGTAAAATGGTACGGTTGCCAAGATACAGGGGGTGGGTCAACTTACCCACTGGCTCATCTTACCCCACTCTCCCCTACTGTCATGAAATGAAAAGTTGAATTTATGACTCAAAAAAAAAAAAAAAAAAATCGAAATTATGACAGAAAGACTTGAACTCTTTTAAGCTATTTGTGTGATAACTTAGACTTTTTATATCATAATATTGACTTTTTATGTCATAATTTCTACATTTCATCATAATTTTTACGTTTTAAGGCATAATTTTATGATTTTTCATGCTTTCCAAAGCACTAGGTTAAATTAAGCTCATCTTTGTTAGCCTTACATAACACACCTGAACGTCAAAGATGTTTGACTATCTGCGGTTTATATCGACACGCCACTCTGCGGTTGAACAGAATGTTCTCATGACGCCCAACGGTCACGTTTTATATCTGAGTGCTCGAGGCGACGACCAATGAGAGGCGACCGTCGAGAATGACGCAGACAGAATAAAAGCAAAGAGCTTGGAACCCAAGAGGCGACACTTTGATATTTTTTGGCTAACAGCCACTAGATGGCGCTCCGGTAGCGCGGCCGCCATTATGGGGTGAAAATACTAACTGGACCATAGAATCCTTCACATCTTACACACCCAAAATCGACGAATTTCACTGCCAAATCAGTTTTTTTTTTTTAAATTAAGTCACCAGTAAATTGTATGATCCTACAGTAATTGTTGTATTGTCTTATATATGTTTTATTTTACCAATCCAACCATTCAACCATCTGAGGTAACGTAGTTAGCCTACTTTATTGAGTATTTCCATTTTATGCAACTTTACACATTTATTAATAGTAAATTAATACATTTAAGATCATCATGTTGCAGCGAATAATATATTTCAGATCTAGTGGAGTAAAAATAATAATATCTAGGTCTGAATTGAAATATATACAGTACAGTCCAAAAGTTTGGAACCACTAAGATTTTTAATGTTTTTAAAAGAAGTTTCGTCTGCTCACCAAGGCTACATTTATTTAATTAAAAATACAGTAAAAACAGTAATATTGTGAAATATTATTACAATTTAAAATAACTGTTTTCTATTTGAATATATTTCACAAAGTAATTTATTCCTGTGATGGCAAAGCTGAATTTTCAGCATCATTACTCCAGTCTTCAGTGTCACATGATCCTTCAGAAATCATTCTAATATGCTGATCTGCTGCTCAAGAAACATTTAATGTGTACAATTGTACAAATATTTGTGTACATATTTTTTTCAGGATTATTTGATGAATAGAAAGTTCAAAAGAACAGTGTTTATCTGAAATTTAATCTTTTGTAACATTATAAATGTCTTTACTGCCACTTTTGATTGATTTAATGCATCCTTGCTGAATAAAAGTATTCATTTCTTTAATTTCTTTTCAAAAAAATAAAAATAAAAATTCTTACTGACCCCAAACTTTTGAACGGTAGTGTATAATGCTGCAGAAGCTTTGTATTTCAGATAAATGCTGTTCTTTTGAACTTTCTATTCATCAAGGAATCCTGAAAAAAAAAGTACACAACTGTTTTCAACATTGAAAATAATCATAAATGTTTATTGAGCAGCAAATCAGCATATTAGAATGATTTCTGAAGGATCATGTGACACTGAAGACTGGAGTAACGATGCTGAAAATTCAGCTTTGATCACAGGAATAAATTACTTTGTCAAATATATTTAAATAGTACACAGTTATTTAAATTGTAATAATATTTCACAATATTACTGTTTTTTACTGTATTTTTAATTAAATAAATGTAGCCTTGGTGAGCAGACGAAACTTCTTTTAAAAACATTAAAAATCTTAGTGGTTCCAAACTTTTGGACTGTACTGTATATTGTACGTTTTAATGGATCACGCTACAAACATAATGATCTTATAATACATGATGCATTGCTGTGTCCGTTATCCCATAATTCCCACTTTTGATTTAACGCACATTAGACAACACTGCAAAATCAAGCTGTTATATTCATATAATTTATTGTCCAACATTCCCAATTTTTCTGATGCATGTCCTTAATTTAATTTCATATGTTGGTAATAATTCAGTGTTTATAAGCCTTTTAAATAATTTTAACCCAAACTGGGTTTCTAGAGAGCAAAGGTTTTGTGAAAAAATATTTAAACACAAAGTGTGTAAAATAAACTGTTAAAAGGATCTGATGATCACTAGTGATAGTATTTTATTCTGTGTTGTTGAATTTCAGCTTTAATGTACGTTTATTTTTATCAAAGCAGCAGATATTGCCATAGAAACTAGTGGACTGCGACTCGCTTTCACTCCAGAATGGCGGAAGCGCAGGGCTGCTGCTGGGCGCCGGTGCTGCAGTGGAACCTTCAGTTGAGTGTCGCTTCTTGTCAGCGTGTATTCTTTGATAAAAGGAAAAGCCCCAAAAACAAAACAGACGTTTTTCCCCCTCACAACAAACCCCGCCTCCTGTGACAGGATTGGCTATTCGGAGCGATTTCGTATCTCTGATTGGCTTAGATCAGGAGTCACTCACTTACCCGTTAGCAACAGCTGGAGCGATCATATCGCGTCAAATAATCCACAGAGTAAATATGGCGAAACAACAAAGCGAAAGCGCTGTTTTTATGTAACGAGCACTTATTAAAGTGAATATTAACGTTTTAACGTCTTGATAAAGTTGAGAGGGCGGGGCTTGTGGGGATCTCGCTCAGGTCTCGTGTACAGCACCGTGTAGCCGCGAGCGTGTTGTGCGTGACGGGACGATCAGGGCGTCTGGCCGACGCTACGCGCCGAGAACACGGTAAGACGCCGCGGAACGAGCGCTGCACACTGTTATAATACATTATAACTACCGGATCTGAGGATACCTGCAAATATAGTCGGTGTTTATCCGTCTCTGGGGATCGATTTCGCTCCGGATGAAGTCACGGCCGTCGCCACACACACGTAAGCTGTCATATTCAATAACTTTGAGCAAAATTACCTTCTCTGAATAGATTAATGTTTCTCAGATAAAATTTGCATGCTTTTCTGGAGAAATTAAACGACAATCCTGCTTTTAACGGTGTTGTTTATGTGCTTCAGGCTGATATCATTTGCGTGAATGCTTAAAGTTTAAATATGAAATATATTAGTACAATAAGTACAAATTAGCTGTCAAATTAACCATTTGACAGGTAAAACGAGTGATTCTGACGAACCAGAGCTGCTGGAGATTAAATATGTCAGCTGGTTACGTCATAGCTTGGTATGTGACGTCATGACGCTGGGCTTAAAAATAATAATAACAATGGAAATAAACCGTTTTAGAAGACAGTTTTAGACATTTAAAGGTTAGTTGACTCAAAAATGAAAATTCTGTCATTAATTACTCACCCTCATGTCGTTCCACACCTTCCTTCATCTTCAGAACACAAATTAAGATATTTTTGATGAAATCCGATGGCTCAGTGAGGCCTGCATAGCCAGCAATGACATTTCCTCTCTCAAGATCCATTAATGTACTAAAAACATATTTAAATCAGTTCATGTGAGTACAGTGGTTCAATATTAATATTATAAAGCCTCAGAATATTTTTAAAATAACGACTTACGACTTATTTAGTGATGGCCAATTTCAAAACACTGCTTCAGGAAGCTTCAGAGCGTTATGAATCAGCGTGTCGAATCAGCGGTTCGGAGCGCCAAAGTCACGTGATTTCAGCAGTTTGCCGGTTTGACGCACGATCTGAATCATGATTCGACATATTTACACGTTTTAATAGACAAGGGAACAACTGTTTTGATATATTTATAGAGAGAAAACTAATTATTGTTATATAGCTCAACACGTTTAGTCTTATTGTTTAAATCTAATTTTCTTGTTTTTTTGCGAGTCTCATGCTTTACCATGCCTCAGAGAAAAACACTATTTTGTGAAGTAGCTAACATAGCATAATCAGATGCAGCTTTATTTTTAGTAACAGTAATACAGCATTTTCTCCATCATACAATGTTTTAAAATTAATTGCATGCCATTTATCAACACAACCATCCAGCATTTAATCTGATATTGTAAAATCGATCTATCTTACTGCAGTGTGTAACAGCGTCTCACAGCAGCCGCCGAGCGAATGCACAAAGTAACGTTATAACATCATTTTCAACACTCTCAAATGTATCTAATATGATAAACAGAGCTGCGTTACCTCATACTCATGACTGTGTCATAATAAAAGTCCCGCTGCTCGTGAGGCGTGTTGATCAATCGCTCCAGCTCCTCGTTCAGCTCCACAACACTCGCTCCTGCTCTGCTTCATACTACAGTAACGTTAATAATCACATCCATGAACATGATTTCTTCCTGAGTCCAATCCTGATTGTTTCCGCCGGCTGTGAGGTGGAGACGACATGTCCCAAGATTCCGCGCTCAAACTTGGCGTCATCAAGCTACGCCTTTGTTTTGAATAGGCCTCTAGCGGACAGAAAATATTACATACTGCACCTTTAACGTTGATCTCAAATAAACACATTGGCATGCTTTTGGCTCAACTAAACATCAATCCTGTTTTTCCAGTTAGTTAAACTGTTTGAATACTTAATGTAATGAGCAGAATGTCTGCTGTTTCAGGCTCAAACGGTGGAAGAGGATGAAGGATGAAGGTCGTATAAGAGCGATGGCCAAATTTAAACACAAAAGGATGGAGAAGTCAAAGCCGGAGTCGGAGAGGGATTCAGGTTTCTCAGGTGTGTAATCGTGAGGATTGGATTCTTGTTCTGATTGTTTTCGAAACAGTATTTGAGATCTGTGTGTAGTGTGTGTGTGTGTGTGTGTGTGTGTGTGTGTGTGTGTGTGTGTGTTGGTAGACGGCAGCTCGGAGCATCTGAGTGCCATCGATCAGACAGACACGGAGGACTCGTCCTGCTCCCGATCACAGGTGTCTCCGATGGCTGCGGTGGTGGGTGGAGCTCTGCAGGGCCTCTCACCAATGATCATCATGAACAATGTTGTTCTGAAACAGGTGAACGTCAGACCTGCCCCAAGGCTTTTACATTTCCTCTGAAGTACATGTGATTGAGTACCAGTTCATTTTGAACAGAAACTAATGATGCTATAAAACCAGAAGCATATGAGTTTAGTATTAGTGTGTGTGTGTGTGTGTATATGTAATATACAGTGAGCCATTGATTCTCAATACTGTGTGTGGTCACCTGATGATCCACGATGTTTTTGTGTTTTGTGATGGTTGTTCATGAGTCTCTTGTTTGTCCTGAGCAGTTAAACTGAGCTCTGTTCTTCAGAAAAATCCTCCAGCTCCTGCAGATTCATCAGTTTTCCAGCATCTTTTGCATATTTGAACCCTTTCCAGCAGTGACTGAATGATTTTGAGATCCGTCTTTTCACACTGAGGACAACTGAGGGACTCAAACTCAACTATTAAAAAAGGTTCAAACATTCACTGAAGCTCCAGAAGGAAACACGATGCATTAAGAGCCGAGGGGTGAAAACTTTTGAATTCAAATATCAAGGTAAATTGTACTTAATTTTTCTGCCAGGAAACATGCAAGTATCTTCTGTTGCTTCCGAAGGGCAGTACTAAATGAAAAACAATGATATTTAAACAAAACAAGAAAAACGCATGCATCGTGTTTCCTTCTGGAGCTTCAGTGAATGTTTGAACCTTTTTTAATAGTTGAGTTTGAGTCCCTCAGTTGTCCTCAGTGTGAAAAGATGATCTCAAAATCATTCAGTCACTGCTGGAAAGGGTTCAAATATGCAAAATGCTTGAAAACTGATGAATCTGCAGGAGCTGGAGGATTTTTCTGAAGAACAGAGCTCAGTTTAACTGCTCAGGACAAACAAGAGACTCATGAACAACCATCACAAAACACAAAAACAGTCGTGGATCATCAGGTGACCACACACAGTATTGAGAATCAATGCTTCACATACTTATGAATGGGGTTATTTTAATAAATTCAGCTATTGTTTTGTCTTGTGAACTAAATGTAAACATCTTTTATGTAAAATATCTTACTCAGGACAGTACTAAACAAAAATAACATGCATTTTTTATTATCCCTCTTATTTTATTAAAATTCTCATTTTCACAGATTCTGCAAGTGCTTCACATACTTTTTCTTGCCACTGTATATGCACAGATTTTTATGTCTGAAAAGTGTCATTCAGAAATATTTAAAGGATTAGTCCACTTTTAAATTAAATTTTCCTGATAATTTACTCACCTCCATGTCATCCAAGATGTTCATGTCTTTCTTTCTTCAGTGGAAAAGAAATGAAGGTTTTTGAGGAAAACATTCCAGGATTTTTCTCCTTATAGTGGACTTCAATGGACTCCAAACTGTTGAAGGTCAAAATTACAGTTTCAGTGCAGCTTCAAAGAGCTTTAAATGATCCCAACGAGGAATAAGAGTCTTATCTTATCTTATCTTATCTTATCTTATCTATCTAAGCGGAAGCACGTGTAAGGCTATATTTTGTGTTTATAAAGCATTTACAGTTGTTTTTTTTTTCAAAAATGTCCGATGGTTTCTCTAGATCAGACTCTTATTCCTCGTCTGGGATCATTTAAAGCTCTTTGAAGCTGCACTGAAACTGTAATTTGACCGTTTGGAGTCCATTGAAGTCCACTATAAGGAGAAAAATCCTGGAATGTTTTCCTCAAAAACCTTCATTTCTTTTCGACTGAAGAAAGAAAGACATGAACATCTTGGATGACATGGAGGTGAGTAAATTATCAGGAAAGTTTATTTAAAAGTGGACTAATCCTTTAATTTAGTTTATTTCTGCTTTTTAACACAATAACAACTAAATCTTTGCAATCTGCAATCATGCATAAGGTGAATTCAGGTTGATTGTGACACTTTTTTCCATTGAGATGACTGGGGAAAGCGTCCCAATCAACCTGAATTCACCCCTATATATAATAATAACAAAAATCAGACGGTTTGTGTTATATCTGCATATAACTGAGTTTCTTTGAGACCCATTAAAATGCAAGACAGGTCAAAAAAACCTGATTATTGTCCGTCTGTAATTTGAATATAAATTGTTTATTTGCAGTCTGGAGAAAACGCTCCGTCTCTGAAACCCTGGGCCTTCAGTCCAGCGGTGGAGGTGGTTCAGCAGCCTCAGGTCGTCTTCCTTCAACCCGTCGTCCCACAGAGAAGCGCCTCCGTGCCGAAGGGACACGCTTCGAAGCGCCGCCGGCACAAAAAGTACCTCCCCATCCTCAAATCCTACCCCAAAATCGCTCCTCATCCTGGAGACAATCCGCACAAGAGCAGCAGCAGCTCCGCTTCCTCAGTCAAGAGTTCGTCTTCCTCTCACACGGATCAGAGCTCGTCCTCGCCGTTACCCGGCTCTCTTCCAGCGTCTGCTCTTCCGCACGACACATCCGCCGATTCGGATACTACCAGACCCGAATCCACGGACGGCCGCTCCAGTTCTAATTCGTGCAACACGGACAACAAGATAAAGCGCTTCTGCAACACCTACAACATCCTCAGCAAGTCGGGGTTGCTGGACATCACGCTGCGCACGAAAGAGTTGCTTCGGCAGAACCGCCGGACGCAGACGGAGCTGGAGCGGCTGCGCGAACACACGAACATGTTCATGGAGGCGCTGCAGACGGGGAGACTGTGGGATCTGGAGCAAGCTGCAGATGAGCATGAATGAGGAAGACAAAGGGAAAGAGCGGACGCCACGTGATGAGGAGAACCGGGACGTGACTCTCTGAAGCGTCGTACACGCAACTATATCTCGAGGTCAAAACAATGATTACCGGTGTAGCTGTCCACTGTTAACAGACTATATGGATGTGCGTTCACTTTCTGACAAGCTTCAGCCTTAATCTAGTTCAGTGCATAAGCTGTTTACTCTCACTTCCTGCTGTAGTTTCACCTCTTTTGTTTCACAGTTTTAGATGAATGAATTTGGACTCCGTCCCGTGTCAGAAGGCCTCGTTTTGGGATTGTAGAATGCTAAACGAATCAAGTATGCAGCTGGCAGCCGTTTCTCCTAGACTCTCACAGCAATTATTGTTAATTATGAAAAACGGATCTGTCTGTGAAATGTGGGATCGGCCGCAGCCCTTCCCATCGTCTAACCCCAACCCTCCCGAATGATTATATGTAGGAACTTTCGCTTAAAAAACAAAAGACTCACAATATCCAGCTCGCATTTCACCGCAAAATCAAGAGGAAAACAAAAAAATAATTTAGATTTGTCATTAAAGAAAATGACGTCTGTTTTAGGACCATTAAGGCAAGACACTACAGGTGAATACGGTCAATGTTAACTGATAAATGATTAATCACAGTACATTAAAGACAATTGTTTTGTATTACAAGTTACCAGTGCATGTAGTGTCTTGATTTTTTTGGTCACATTGTGACATTATTTTATTACTGTAATCAAAATACCATTTTCTTTCTTTTGATTTGAAGGTGAAATATGACCGGCTCTGTGGCATAAATGCATCTGTTTTTGATAAGAAATATGATGAATTGTTTTTATATCCGTTGTTTTGTTCTGATAGATCATCGAGCGGTGGCGTTTTAAATGTGATGTGATCATTTACTGATCTGACTCTGCTTCATGAGGAGCTTTGGACCAACTCAACCTGAATGTGCATTAGAGCTGCACGATTAATCGTTAGAGGATCGCGACCTTGATTAAACGCGCATGTGATCTTATTCCTAAATGACAGAGATTCAGCACTGTCTATTAAAGCTTTAACAAGTACGATCAAACATTCAGATCTGTGTTCTGATCCAGAGAGAGAATAGGTATGAAACAAATTCACAGACACAATCACACAGTGTCATTATTTCTGTCTTGTTACACCAGTAGGTGGAGACAACAGACAACAGACTTAAAAAATTTATGCGTCATACGCCGATCAGTCTGCGTAGCACTGATGCATCTTGAACAAGCCTTTTATGAGTGAGTCATTGAATCATTCATCTAAGAGATTCATTCAAAAATGCAGATTCATCCAGTAATGAAACAAGTGAAGTCTTTATGAGTGAGTCATTGAATCATTCATCTAAGAGATTCATTCAAAAATGCAGATTCATCCAGTAATGAAACAAGTGAAGTCTTTATGAGTGAGTCATTGAATCATTCATCCAAGAGATTCATTCAAAAACGCAGATTCATCCTGTAATGAAACAAGTGAAGTCTTTATGAGTGAGTCATTGAATCATTCATCTAAGAGATTCATTCAAAAACGCAGATTCATCCTGTAATTAAACAAGTGAAGTCTTTAGGCTTGTTCAAGATGCATCAAAGTTGCGCAGACCGTTCGGCTTATGACATCAAAGTACCACGACGATTCAAAAGCATAAGGAGTTGTATGCTTTCTAAATGCTCTCGCTGTACTTTGACGTCATACGCCAATCAGTCTGCGTAGCGCCGATGCGTCTTGAACAAGCCTTTCATGAGTGAGTCATTGAATCATTCATCCAAGAGATTCCTTAAAAAAACGTAGATTCATCCAGTAATGAAACAAGTGAAGTCTTTAAGAGTGAGTCATTGAGTCATTCATTCAAGAGATTCATTCAAAAATGCTGATTCATCTAGTAATCTTTATGAGTGAGTCATTGAATCATTCACTCAAGAGATTTGTTAAAAAATGCTGATTCATCCAGTAATGAAACAAGTGAAGTCTTTATGAGTGAGTCATTGAATCATTCATTCAAGAGATTCATTCAAAAATGCTAATTCATCCAGTAATCTTTATGAGTGAGTCATTGAATCATTCACTCAAGAGATTTGTTAAAAAATGCTGATTCATCCAGTAATGAAACAAGTGAAGTGTTTATGAACGAGTCATTGAATCACTCACTCAAGAGATTCATTCAAAAATGCTGATTCATTCAGCAATGAAACAAGTGAAGTCTTTGAGTGAGTCATTGAATCATTCTTTCAAGAGAATTCATCTAGTAATCTTTGAGTCATTGAATCATTCACTGAAGAGATTTGTTCAAAAACGTTGATTCATCCAATAATGAAACAAGTGAAGTCTTTGAGTGAGTCATTGAATCATTCATTCAAGAGATTCATTCAAAAATGCTGATTCATCTAGTAATCTTTATGAGTGAGTCATTGAATAATTCACTGAAGCGATTTGTTCAAAAACGTTGATTCATCCAGTAATGAAACAAGTGAAGTCTTTATGAGTGAGTCATTGAATCATTCATTCAAAAGATTCATTCAAAAAATCATGATTCTCAGTTTATCCATAATCGTGCAGCTCTAATATGCGTGGAGTTTTCCGACCGGAGCACATTGGCGATCCTCTGATACCGACGTGATGAATGATCATATTCTCATTATCATCTTGCCTTACTTCATGAAGTTTCAGTGGCAGCTAACACATCACCACGAGTTCATTGAATCATGGCTTTACGTCCGTGTTTGGCGTGTGTAAAATATGATCATTTCATGCGTTAACTAAAGCGTTAGAACGGGTTTGCTCATGTGTTTGTGTTTCCCGACTCTAATTGCCTTGCTTTAATGGCAGTCTAAGCTTTTTTAAAAATACAGAAAACATTTTGTAGGCCAGCAGTTTTGATAAAGCTTTATACATGTTTTGCTGTGTAAGAAACCAGAGCGTGTTCAGCATCATGAAATGCAATGCTGTTAACCATTTCAAAGGCCTTCAGATGTGATTACTCCAGTCCGCTACAGCCGTTTCAGTGACTTTGGAAACATTGCGTTTGTGTGTTTTGTTGCTCTTATTACTGATATTTGTTATTCCTGTATTTTGTAAGTAAAATAATAATATGCCATTTTGTGTATAAAGATGTAATTTTGTTATTTTCCTTTGCTGTTATTAGGTAATCCTCACAGATAGACGTGTTTGTGAGTAGAGCAGAACTGTGAAGGGTTGTTGTGTTGTTATAACAGCTCAATCTGGTGCTTTTACATTAATAGAGCATTAGATGCACTTAACGAATGGCCTGATCTACATAATTGCTCTGAAAATTAATTTCTCAGCTGTTGCGGCCAAAAACCAAAAATATTCGATTCTTTGGGTTTAAGTCTTTTTTTATTATTATTATTATTTCCCACTTTAAAACATGGATTACTGAATACTACACTGTCAAATGTTTTCATGTCATAAAGTTATTAAAATCATTTCAAATGTCAAATGAGCCTACTTATTTATCATATTTCTGATTAACTTTGTTCTGGTTATCAAAAACATGTTGGCTTCAAGAAAGAATCGGTTCAAAAGAATCAGAGAAGCAGGCATCGTGAATCGAAAGTATCTTGGATTCCCTGACTCTTTTGAACCGATTCTTTCGGATTCAATAAGCGTATCTTTCACTGAAAGTCTTTGTTTGCTACAATAAAATCGATTAAATAGAAAAGTGTTTGAGATTGTTGAATGATCATTCATATAGAACGCTACAACTTTGTTCTGGTTATCAGAAACATGTTGGCTTCGAGAAAGAGTCGGTTCAAAAGAATCAGAGAATCAGGCATCGAGAATGCCGCTTTCTGATTCGAAAATATCTTCATTTAAAGGGACAGTTCACCCAAAAATGAGAATTCTGTCATCATTTACTCACCCTCATGTTGTTCCAAACCTGTATGAGTTTCTTTCTTATTTTAAAGAATGTCATACTTCCATAGTATTTTTTAGTCAATGGCTACCGTCATCTGTTAAAACATTCTTTAAAATATATTCTTTTGTGTTCAGCAGAAGAAAGAAACTCAAAAGCTCGTTATTTCTTCAAAAAAAAAAAAAAAAAAGTGAAAGAATCGGTTCAAAAGAATCAGAGAATCATTCGAATATCCATTGATGCCTGATTGTCGTTCTTTTAAACCGATTCTTTCGGATTAAAAAAGCGAATCGCTCACTGAAATTCAGCTCTTTGTTTACTAAAGTAAAGCAGACTTTCCAGCACTAATTTCCATTTAAATAAAACAACATGATCAATATTCAAATCAATAGTTTTCCACACAGAAGCACATCCCTCAGCACGTCCCCGCGTGACCCGGAAGTGCACTCGATCTGTCTTTGTGTTTGTGTTTAGCTGCTCTCTGTCAAACATCAGCGGCGATGAAGGTTAAGAGACTTTATAAAGATAAATGTTTATCATAATCATCTGTCAGGTATGTTTAAGATATCTAATTGTATAAAAGCGAAAGAGAAAATCGAGCAGAATGAAGGAGATTTGTGCTCTAGCTAACGGTGGCTAATGCTGTCTGCTTATTAATGACAAATGCTTCATATTTATAATGCTTAATTATTCATAACATCTGTGTATAAACTGTGTGATTTTAGGTTGTCTGAGGCTGTGAAAGATTTAGAAGCCGAATATTCATTCATACAGTAATTCATACGAACCTCATTTAAATAATTTGATATTCATTTGAATATTTAATGATGTTCTGTGTGTTTTTATTAATTCAGTTCTGTCAGCAGATGATGGACGAAACCTTCTCTCTCTGACCCTCCTGAACCTGGTCAGTTTCAATCATTCTGTTTTATTTTACACAAAATATATATTTTAAAGCTGTGTTTACATCATTGAAAGGCAATAAAGATGCATTGATGACGTCATCGTTATGTTTATGTGTTCAGATTACATCACGCTGAATCCATGCTTTCTGATGAACTTGACTCCAAACCTGAGGTATTAAGTGTTATATTGTTATGCGACAATAAATGAGTGTTTTAATATTAATAATCATCAGATCGATGTTTACTCTTGCTCCACGAGAATGATATATATAACGAGTATAATGCTGTAATTAGTTAGTGAAGTGTGTTCTCTGGTCCTGCAGCTGCTGGTTGAGTTTGTTCAGAACGCGTCCATCCCGCTGGGCCAGAGTCTGGAGGAGCCGGACAAACCCTCCTGCGTCCCGCTGCTGTCGCCGCTCACGCCTCCTTATGCAGCCCGCTGGAGCTGCCAGGTGAAGATACCTTACAGCAGGCTTAGATTTAAAGGATTAGTTCAGAATTCAGTGATCATTTACTCACCCCCATGTCATCCAAGATGTTCATATCTTTCTTTCTTCAGTTTTTGAGGAAATCATTCCAGGATTTTTCTCCATATAGTGGACTTCACTGGGGTTCAACGGGTTGAAGGTCCAAATGTCAGTTTCAGTGCAGCTTCAAAGAGCTCTACATGATCCCAGACGAGGAATAAGAGTCTAATCTAGAGAAACCATCGGACATTTTCTAAAAAAAAAAATACTTTATACACTTTTTAACCACAAATGCTCATCTTGCGCTGCTCTGTGATGCTCCACGCATGACGTAATCATGTTGATTTGGAATCGTGTTGTACTTCAGTGAATCGTATCGAACCTGTCATTAGTCGTATGGTCTGTGTGTATATATATATATATGTGTGTGTGTGTGTTTCAGAGAGCGCTCTTAGCCATGCCGCGTCCCCGGCGCTGTCAGAGTTCGGCCCCGAGCGAAGCCCGCTGGTGGTTCAGCTGCATCAACCGTCTCCTCGCCTCCATCACAAACACCCACAATCCTCCAGGACCTGCAGAACCATGACAGCACTTCCTACGTCCTGCTCAACCTGGCCAAAGGTCTGAACATATTAATTATTTCCCTTCTTCCATCTCTCCATCACACACTACGACACGCTCGTTGTGCTCGCAGGATTGGCCGCGTCGGCCGAGCCGCTGGTGTTTGTCCAGGATGACGTGGACGAGGCGCAGGAGGAGATCTCGGCCGGAGACTGTGCGGACGGTGGCGCTCCGTGGTACCTGCGGGTCCAGGAACTGGCGCACGACAGCCTGATCGCCGCCACGCGCGCGCAGCTGGCGAAGGAAGCCCGGGCCGGCGGTAACAGTACGTGACGCCGCACACACTCACTGTTCCCCGCGCTGCTCAGTGCACCGCGTCACGCTGTCGCTCTCTGCTGTTGCCAAGGTGACCACATTCTCAGCTGTCAATCAGAGGGGCCGAAGAAAGAGCAGCTGCCTCGAGTCGCTCGCACGGCTTCGGAGAAGATCCACCGCTGTCCGTATGAGAGCTGCCACAGGACCTTCACCTATCCTGCGCACCTGAAGTACCACCTGAAGACACACAGGTAACACCTGTAATTCATCAAATAATACATATTTAGAATAAACACTACAATATTACATACAAAAAACAAGAATTGTCCATTTTTGTTGTTTCCAGCTGTAGAGTTGTGTGTGTGTGTGTGTGTGTTTCAGGAACGACCGCACATTCCGCTGTGGAGCCGAGGGTTGTGGGAAGAGTTTCTATGTGCTGCAGAGGCTGCAGGTTCACATGAGGATCCACAACGGAGAGAAACCCTTCATCTGCAACGAGAAGAACTGCGGCAAGAGATTCACCACCGCCGGCAACCTGAAGAACCACAGACGCACACACACCGGTACACCCGCGCCCTCTGACCCCACACCCATCCAAACCCATCATTATTAACCCTTGTGCGGTCTTCGTTTGGGAAGCACACTCAGGGTCTTTGGGGTCTCCAGAGAGACGCCAGGCAACAAAATGTAATTTTGTAACAAAATAATTGTTTTTTTTTTTAAAAAACAAATGTAATTTTACTCTGTTTATTAATGTTTTTACTTCATATTTGTGCAGTTTTTGGAGGATTTATCATATCTTTTAAATTTATATAAATAAATAAAATAAGTTTTTATACAAAAAGAGCTTTTTATGTAAAATTCCCTTTATAAAAGACCCACATTTCTAACTTTCATTCATGGGGATCACATGGATAATTTGACATGGTTTAGTGTGAGATTTTTGTCCATTTTTGGAAAATGCAGTTTTAAAAGTTAAAAATTATCACTTTATCCAGTAAATGGCTCCAGAGCTAAACTGAAAAAAATAAGTTTTTCAATAAGTTGATTTGAGGATGAATTTTGTCCATTTTCTAAGCGGGGTCTCATCATAATGTAACAATATTGAAAAACTGATTTTTTTCTCTGTACAAAAAAATACTAAACTTTGACAAAAAGTAGCTTTTATTGTTATAATTGTGATTTCATAATATTTAGATATGAATCCAGCTGAAAATACTTGTGAAAAGATGTCTTTCAGTCAGTCAAACAGCAAATAGTGGAGCTCTGCTGCCATCTGCTGGATAAAGTGATCATTTTTTACTTTTAAACTGCATTTTCCAAAAGATGGGCAAAATCTCACACTAAACCATGTCAAATTATCCATGTGATCCCCATGAATGAAAGTACAAATGTGGGTCTTTTATAAAGGGAATTTTACATTAAAAGCTGTTTTTGTATAAACATTTTTTTTTATTTATTTATAATTTAAAAGATATGATAAATCCTCCAAAAACTGCACAAATATGAAGTAAAAACATTAATAAACAGAGTAAAATTACATTTGATTTTTAAAAAACAATTATTTTGTTACAAAATTACATTTTGTTGCCCAAAGACCCTGAGTGTGACTTTTTTTTTTTTTTTTTAGAAAACGTCGTTTGGGGTCTAAAAAGACCCTATAAGGCTTAATATACATGATGATGTGTGTTTCAACATTGATAATAATCATAAATGTTTCTTGAGCATCAAATCATCATATCAGAATGATTTCTGAAGGATCATGTGACACTGAAGACTGGAGTAATGATGCTGAAAATTCAGCTTTGATCACAGGAATAAATTACACTTTACTATATATTCACATAGAAAACAGCTGATTTACATTGGAATAATATTTCAGTATTTTTGATCAAATAAATGCAGGCTTAAGTTCAAAAACATTACAAAAAATCTTGATTATTCCAAACTGATTACTAGTAATAATTTCAATTCATTGTATTTTCCAGGTGAAAAGCCCTTCCTGTGTGACGTGGACAGCTGCGGTCGATCTTTCGCTGAATATTCCAGTCTGCGCAAACACATGCTGGTACACTCTGGTACGGTCACATGACTCGTGCTGTCCTAATTATTCAATATAATGTATTATCTCAGTTTTGGTTGTAAACTAACAGTATTAATGCATTTGGACCATTTTCATATGTATAAATAAACCGGATGCACTGATTTTTGTGGCGTATCTTTGGAATACATTTATGAATGAATTGCCCTTGAGGTAATGCACAAATTAACATGTGATCATGATGTTTGAAACAGGTGAGAAGCCGCACGTGTGCTCCATCTGCGGGAAGACGTTCTCTCAGAGCGGCAGCAGGAACGTCCACATGAAGAAGAGACACGGCCGGGAAACCGGTAACGTTAATAATCCACGTGTGACGTCAGTTCATACTGTGTTCTGTGTGTGTGCCAGTGTGCTGTTAGAAACCGTGTCATGCTTCCTACTGTTTATGGTGGGCGTGTTTGTGTGTGATTGACAGGTGAAGCGCTCACTCACAGCAGCTTGCTGGAGGCTGACGGAGGCAGCAGTGATTCTCTGGTGAACATGAATCTGCATCACGCCATGTTACGAACGCAAGGTAAAAACCGCACGGATGTGTCTGTGATAGCGAGTCATAACGGCACTAACGGCGTCTCTTCTCGCTTCAGGTCCGGCGGATCCGGTCGTGGTTCTGACTCCGCCTCATGACCTGGTCACCATGACGACAGCGCACACGTACAGCGATGATGTGGTGGCGCTGTTGTAGTCGTTGTTTTTGTAAATAAACTATTTTAGGAAACATCATTGATCTTGTTTATTTTGTCAGTAGAAACGTTTCATATTCAAGGAACTGAACAGTAGAGGAAATATAAAATCTTAATAAAACACCAATAAAGCTATAAAACAAAATCAGTTACAGCAATTCAAATGAAAAAAAGTCACAACTTTAAATATCCAGATGATGCACTAAATTAATAATAAAAATGTTGGACACTTCATGCACTCAGCTGTCGTGATGAGGGGGAGGGGCTTCAGACAGACGATGAATGACAAAATAACTTTATAACATTCATACACTACATGGATGAGTACAGTGCATAGTGCGTCATTCGGGACGCAACTTGGGCTTTTCAGTTTAATATACATGTATTAAAAAAAAAACCTTGAAATCAAGTATTTTAGTTGGAAAAGTACACAGTCTTAAAATCAGGATTTGAATTTGCATGCAGTTAAAACATCTGAAACATTACTATTATTTTATTTAAAAAAAAAAGTAATTTCAAGATAATTTGCATCATCAAATGTTGGATGGTTTTTACGCAGCATTTTATAAATGAAGCCCTAGGTTTATTCTTGCGGAAATCTTAAAGCCAAAATGTATTGAACATATTTAATTTTGACCACCATATAAACATTCACTGCATTATCTAACGATTCTGGAATTTCAGTCAAATGCATGCTATGTTCACTGTGCATGAAACATGCAATATGCTTCAAATTATTCTTCATATATGTAAATATGCACTAATTTACTGACACGGTGATGTTGCTGTTGTGGAAAACTAACACAGAATCACAGTGACAGCAGCAATCATTCTCCCCTCCGCCATGTTTATGACATGCCCAACTTGGAAACTCCGACTAGGAATTTCCAACTAGGAAACTAGTGTTAACGATAATTCTGATAGTGCATGAAGACAGCATCAGTCTGTATGAATCACAATATGCTTCAAATGATTATTCACTCCGACTAAGAATTTCCAACTAGGAAACTCCGACTAGGAAACGCCAAGTAGGAAACTCCAACTAGGAAACTCCGACTAGGAATTTCCAACTAGGAAACTAGTAACGATAATTCTGATAGTGCATGAAGACAGCATCAATCTGTATGATCACAATATGCTTCAATGATTATTCACTCCGACTAAGAATTTCTAACTAAGAAACTCCGACTAGGAAACTCCGACTAGGAGTTTCCAACTAGGAAACTAGTGTTAACGATAATTCTGATAGTGCATGAAGACAGCATCAATCTGTATGAATCACAATATGCTTCAAATGATTATTCACTCCGACTAAGAATTTCTAACTAGGAAACTCCGACTAGGAAACTCCAAGTAGGAATTTCCAACTAGGAAACTCCGACTAGGAGTTTCCAACTAGGAAACTCCAAGTAGGAATTTCCAAATAGGAAACTCCAACTAGGAAACTCCGACTAGGAATTTCCAACTAGGAAACTAGTGTTAAGGATAATTCTGATAGTGCATGAAGACAGCATCAATCTGTATGAATCACAATATGCTTCAAATGATTATTCACTCCGACTAAGAATTTCCAACTAGGAAACTCCGACTAGGAATTTCCAACTAGGAAACTCTGACTAGGAAACTCCAAGTAGGAATTTCCAACTAGGGACTAGGAATTTCCAATAGGAAACTCTTAGAAACTAGGCCAACTAGGAAACTCTGACTAGGAAACTCCAAGTAGGAATTTCCAACTAGGAAACTCCGACTAGGAATTTCCAACTAGGAAACTAGTACGATAATTCTGTTAGCACATGAAGACAGCATCACTGTGTATGAAACATACAATATGCTTCAAATGATTATTCATACATGTAAATATGCAGCAGTACTTTAACAACAAGACACAGTGGTGAAGCTGTTGTGGAAAACTAATACAGAATCCCAGTGACAGCAGCAATCGTTCTCCCTCCACCATGTTTATGGGAATTCCAGCTCAGAAACTTGGGTGTCAAAATGACCTCAGAGTTTCCTAGTAGTAAATGCGATATGTCCAATTTCCAACTAGCAAACTTGTATTTACGATGATATTGATTACGTTTTATGTTATCCAGGTTTCTATTTAGAATGTGTTTGTACTTAAAAGTAAAATATACATCAAGACTGAAAATGTGTGGAAAGTTAATAGAGACAAACATTCATAAGAACATGTGAAATTTTTTAATTGGAGAACAAAAAGAAATGCTCAGACTGATGCAAACATTATCTTTGTAATGTAAACAATAAATGTACAGAAACTGCAGCACTGGAGCCG
The DNA here is from genome assembly GCA_028476615.1 of Culter alburnus. Classification (NCBI taxonomy): domain Eukaryota; kingdom Metazoa; phylum Chordata; class Actinopteri; order Cypriniformes; family Xenocyprididae; genus Culter; species Culter alburnus. Next base: position 331,364 of record JAOTNS010003935.1, on the reverse strand, counting down.
TCGATGCATCTGTACTGCAAAAAGAAAATGTTTTCTGATGTCAATCACACATTAACCTTCGTTACAATTAACGAACTCCTGAGGAAGTGAAACAGCACCACATGATCACACGGGTTCATTTCTCAATCTGTTGCTTAATTAAAAATGGTCCAATTTTAGGATCATTACGCTTTTCTTTCTTTCGACTCGAGGTGAGATGTTTCCGTGAGATTCACCCTGATAATCGATTAAAACAGCTACAATGAGATGAGGAGAGGAGCAGACGACACTGTGGTTAAACTGGTTTAATGAATCCTGAACTTCTGGAAGTGGTTGATCGCGGCGCCCAAAGCCCAGCTGGTTTCCACGTTCCTCACCTTCTTGGTTAGCTGTGGAAACACAAGGATGAGAGTTAACCAGTGAACTCAGAGTAGATCAGACGGCCCAGAAACCCAGACGTACCTGCAGAACGGTCCTTTCTTTAAAACCAAAGCCGTCTTTCAGCAGACAAACGATGTACGTGAGATCCATGCAGAGGAAATGATTGACCTGACTGCGCTCAGATAGTCGGTTACACACTGCAACAAAAACACACACTCACTTTCAGTTCTGAGTTGTATAATGTTCATTATATTGCATATGTAAGATGAGAACATGTGAATGAAGCTCACCCTGTTTTGCTCTTTTCCTGAAGTCTCGGATCTTCACGGCTCCTCCTCTGCTTTCATCTGAGATTCATTATCACCAAAGACAAACAAAAAGCAGAAACAGTTGAAGTGAGACACACATTAACTCTTTCCCCGCCAGTGTTTTTGATCTTCTGAAAGAAAGTCTCCAGCCAGCGGCAGCATTTTTGATTTTTTCACAAAAGTCTCATGGCCCCCAGAATATTTTGTCAGAACATGCAAAAGAAAAAGAAAGAACAGATCCTCTGCTTTTGTTTTATTCTAGCTTCACGCATTCTTCAACACATGAATGTGGGTAAGTTTCATAAAAAGAGCTACATTTTGAGCAAAATTGCGTTTTTGTCAGTCTTCATTCGGATGGGATTCAGAACGATGATCTAAACACAGATGGAGTAGATCGAGTCCATCAACAGCTCAAAGCTTCAGTCGTTTCCTCTTCATGGGTTCAACATTTCATTCAGTAACGTTTTATGTGTTGTTTAACGTTTGATGAGCGTCAGCAATGCTTCTATCGCTTGTTTCTGCTTCTTCTTCGCCAGTGTTTTGATCCAGAGATGTTGTACTCTTTCAGAAGGTGTAATAGCGCCCCCTGCTGTATAACAGTCAAAACACTGAAAGCCAGAAAGTTCTGTCAATGGCGGGGAAAGAGTTAAATAAGTGTTTCATTTGTGTTCAGAGAGGATTTTCTTTTTCCTGAAAATGGTAGTTCATGTTTTCACTTTGGACTAAAACTAAAACTTACTGACTTTGCTCAAACACGACAAACATGTAACCACCTTGTTACACTTGGATTGAATCCAATATTTGGTGATAGCAGAACCAGAGATTTACAAGACATCTTTAAAAGGACCCAGAACACCCAATTAGGTAAAGGATTTTCTGTACTGTTGGTGGAAATAAGAAGCTTTTTGATTGCAAACATTGTTTGTTCTGCTTCTCATCATTTGGCCATGGTCTTGTCTTACCGATGAGTCCGGCTTCCACGGCGTGATCGAAGTAATAAGAGAAGGCATAGAAGGTGGCGCTGTCCTTCAGCTCATGAGGCTGTTTAATGACGCCCCTCACGACCTTCAGCATCTCCTGGTAACACGTCCTGAACCCCGTCACACCTGAACACCAGAACGCACCGCATCAAGCAATGCATCAACAGATCAAATTTACACTGCAAAGGTGGAACACAGACTGTTTAATTCTTCACACAGAACTTTGAGCAGCCTCAACTCAAAAATTCACACAAAGCACTTCTGAAGTCGTGATTGCTGCCATCATGAGATATCAGAATTAGAGTAAATGCGCGTTTCGTAGTTGGAGATTCAAAGTCATAAATTCCTAGTTGGAGTTTCCTAGTTGGAAGTTGGACATGAACGCCCTCTCAATTTGTATTTACTAGTGGGAAACTCTGAGATAATTTTGACTCCAGAGTTTCCGAGTTGGGCCATAAACTTTAAACATGGTGGAGGGAGAACGATTGCTGCTGTGACTGGGATTCTGTATCAGTTTTCCCGCAACAGCAACATCGCCGTGTCTTGTTGGTAAAGTACTGCATATTTACATGTATGAATAATCATTTGAAGCATATTGTATGTTTTATGCACAGTGATGCTGTCTTCACATGCTATCAGAATTATCGTAAATATCAGTTTCCTAGTTAGAAATTCCTAGTCGGCACTTACAAGTTGGAATTTCCTAGCTGGAAATTCCAAGTTGGAAAATTCCTAGTTGTGAATTTCTAGTTGGAAATTCCAAGTCGGAAAATTCCTAGTCCTAGTCAGAGTTTCCTTGTTGGAAATTCCAACTTGGATTTTCTAAGTCGGAATATTTCTAGACTGGAATTCCAAGTTGGAGTTTTCTAGTTGGAAATTCCTAGTCTGAGTTTCCAGGTCTGAGTTGGGCCATAAACTTTAAACATGGCGGAGGGGAGAACGATTGCTGCTGTGACTGGGATTCTGTATTAGTTTTTCCACTACAGCGACATCACCTTGTCCTGTTGTTAAAGTGCGTATTTACATATATGAATAATCATTTGAAGCATACTGTATGTTTCATATACAGTGAAAATAGCATGTATTTGACCGAAATTTCACAACAAAGGGCTTGAATGGAACGAGCTTATATGATGCTTTCACATGCAATAGGAAATTTCAAAGTCATGATTACTGCAGCCATCACGTGATATCAGAATTATAGTAAATTCAAGTTTCGTAGTTGGAGTTTCCAAGTCGTAAGTTTCTAGTTGGAGTTTCCTAGTTGGAAATCATGAACTACCTCTCAAGTCGTATTTACTACTGGGAAACTCTATAATTTTGACTCCAGAGTTTCCAGAGGGAAAACGATTGCTGCTGTGACTGGAATTCTTTATTAGTTTTTCGCAACATCACCGTGTCTTGTTGATAAAGTACTGCATATTTACATGTATGAATAATCATTTGAAGCATATCGTATGTTTTATACACAGTGATGCTGCTTTCATGTGCTATCAGAATTATCATAAATACGAGTTTCCTAGTCAGCGTTTCCTAGACAGAATTCTATTTCCTAGGCGGTATTCCTTTCCTAGGCATTTCCTAGTCGGAAATTCCTAGTCTGCGTTTCCTAGTCGGAATTCTAGAGTTTCCTAGTTGGAAATTCCTAGTCGGCGTTTCCTAGTCGGAAATTTCTAGTCGGAGTTTCCTAGTCGGAAATTCCTAGTCTGAGTTTCCTAGTCGGAAATTTCTAGTCGGAGTTTCCTAGTCGGAAATTTCTAGTCGGAGTTTCCTAGTCGGAAATTTCTAGTCAGAGTTTCCTAGTTGGAAATTTGTAGTCGGAGTTTCCTGGTCGGAAATTTGTAGTCGGAGTTTCCTAGTTGGAAATTCCTAGTCTGAGTTTCCTAGTCGGAAATTTCTAGTTGGAGTTTCCTAGTCGGAAATTTGTAGTCGGAGTTTCCTAGTCGGAAATTTGACATTAACACCCTTTCAAGCCATATTTACTACTGACAAGCTGAGATCATTTTGACGGCATGAGTAAATGTTTAAATGCCATGATAATTTCACAGTGCAAACAATCTTTACGGTCCTAAAAACAGGCTTAATTTTCTTTACATAAACTGTAATTTCTGCCCTTTGATGTTCATGAGATGTGTCTGTTTTACCGTCGGTGACTCCGCTGACATGGTAAGTTACGCCTCCGAAGCTGAAGTCGCCGGTGTGTTTTTTGGGCAGACAGGAGCTTCGGAAAACTTTCCTTTCCAGACCTGCGGCGCAAACATCAACACACGGACATGAAGCCTGATCTGATCTGATCGATCTCTCACTGAACATCATCTGTGTTCATACCGTCTGATCCCAGCGCTCCGAGCGCCGCCAGCCGCGCAGCTTTGATTCCGTTCCCGAGGTAACTGTGAAGAACAACTCGTGTTAGGAAAGATATTATTAGCGTCGATTCATGTTCTGAATTAGCTCTTGTTTTCAGATTTTATATGAAGTTTAAGTTTTAAGTTAGAAGTAAAAATAAGAGTAATCCCTTACTTTATTTTTTTATAAATACAGTAATTAAACACATGATTCCCACTGGTTTCGGCGTGCACCTGTGCGTGTAGAGCTCATACGTGGAGTTGAACATGTGGAATCTGGCGATGTAATCAGCAGGAGCGCTTTCAACGGTTTTCTGTGACCAATGAGGAGCAGATATGCAAATACAAACAGCTGCATTAAAACAGTGCACACGTTACAGTGTAATTAGATGAACTAGCAGCAATAGTCTCTAAAACGGCCTCTATTATAACTCTATTTAATGTGCGACCCGCTGCTGGGCTGACCTTTGACTTCGGGAGGAAGGTGATTTGCGTGGATCCGCCGCCCAGGTCGAGGATTCCCACCGTCTTCTGTGAGCTGCGGTCCAGGCGGCCTGAAAGCAGGATTAAAAACAATATGCATAAATAATTTTACACATATGAAGATCACTTCAAAAGTCGCATAATGAATAAACAGCTATATAAAACATTTAAGATTATACAGGCCTCACCTGTCAGGAAGTTGACTGTGATCCAGGCCAGAATCCCTGTGAGAACAGAAACTTTTGTATTGGATTTCTTGTATTGTTTCTTCACTTAAAGGGTTAGTTCACCCAAAAATTGTGTCACCACACAAACACATTTATCGACTGAATTTACTGATGAAACAGTCATTTGAAAGCTGAGGTTCATCAAAATGAGAAAAGATTGAAATTGAGAAATCCAGCCCTACTTTTTGGAATAAAGTGTTCTTCAAGAACCCTAGAGTTCCTGCTGAAGCTGCACAATCAGAGCAACATCAGCATGACGGAGCCAGTGTTTGATCAATCTATCAATAATCCGAGTGAATAAGACAGACTGACTCAAAGCTTTAATCTAGAGATGATCTGATGTGTGTCTGTCAGCTTCGTGTGCGTCTCATCCAAACAAACCACAAAGTCTGTTTCATAATAATAATAATAATTCTGGTTGTAGTGACGTCTGCTGAACGAATCACACTCCTGCTGCCTCATCAAACCACACCGATGATTCAGGTCAACCGCAGCGGCTGAGCTCTTCATCGTCTGAACACATGCTTACGTGACGTTCAGCAGACGTGTTTTTACTCTAAATGCATACGCAGGAACATCTCATTATCCAACACTGACAATCCATCAAAACAAATGATGTAAGACACCATCATACACTTTAAAAAATATAAATATGAATGTTATTTGGGATAATATTCCTTGGTTTTGCAGTGAAATAAAAGCTGGACGTGTTCTTGACAGTGTCTTACAAATAAATCAGGCTCATTTCTAACCTTCACTCGTCCCGTTCATGATACTGACACTGTCAGCAGGCACGTAAAACGGAGATTCGTCGAAGACGTCTTGCACCTGGAGACAGAAACACCACGTGAACAACGAAAGACGCTCATGCTGGAGGAGAAGATCTTCTCTAGCGTTCTCTGACCTCCTCCAGGAGCGCGTGAGCTTTAGCGGGCGGCAGCAGCCTCAGTCCGGCCGTCGCTCTGAACACCACGGGCGTTCTCTTCCACTCCACCGGAGGAACCGTCTTCTTCGCCACCCGCAGTAGCTGCCGCACCGTGTGACCGGCCTGAGAAACATCAGCGCTCGTCAAACACGTGATTATCTGCGAACGCCACATTATCATTATCGGTGATGACTCACGATCTCAGGAACGTCGGCATACGCAGACAGACCCGGCTTCATCGACTGGAACATCTCATTATCCAACACGGGCAATCCGTCTGAAAACACACGACGAGTGAAAACAAGTTTGCTTTGGGTTTTATTTAAATCAGCGTAAATTTGCAGCACATGATGTATAAATATTTTACAATTAAATAACAAATTTCTTACATTAAAGTCATTAGAATCTATTTTGCATTACAGTAATGAGATGAAAAACTGAAAATGTGCTTCATTAAAAAACTTTTTTTATGAAAATAAATGTTTCATTGGATTCTAATTAGTGTCATGACGTTTTTATACATTTAAAACCACATACAGTAAATGCAAATTTAAATTAAATTACAAATAATTATAACATTAAATTCATAAAATTATTTTGCATTACAATAATGAGATGTAGAGAGAAAATGTGCTTCATTTTTACAATGCAAAAATCTTAATGTGCTTAAAAAAAATTATTTATGAAAATAATATGATATTTTTCATTGAATTCTAATTAGTGTATTTACTTTACTTAAATTTGCTGTACAATGAAGACAATCATGGTGTATTAATATTTTACAGCTTCAATGACCAAATTACAAATAATTATAAATTAAACATTATTGTGCATTACAGTAATGAGATTAAAATAGAAAAACTATATGCTACTAAAAATAATTAATTTTACTTATGGAAAAATTATGTGATATTTTTTACTGGATTCTAAGTAGTGTAATTTATTTTTAAAATCAGCATAAATTTGCATTACAATATATAAATTTGCAGTGTGTAAATATTTTGAAATTTAAATAGCAAAAAGTCATTAGAATCAGATTATTTTGCATTACAGTAATGAGATGTAAATAGAAAATGTGCTTAAATTATTTTTTTTTCATTGGATTCTAATTAGTGTCAGTTTTTTATACATTTAAATCCACATAAATTTGCAATACAATAAATGCAAATATTATGTATAAATTTTACAATTTAAATTACAAATAACTAAATTCATTAAATTCATCGAATTATTGTGCATTACAGAGGAAAATGTTTTTAATTATCACAATGCAAAAATCTTAATGCTACTAAAAAGGATTAATTTTATTTATAAAACATAATGTGATATTTTTCATTGGATTCTAATTAATGTAATACTTTTTTTATTCTTAAATCAGCATAAATTTGCATTGCAATAAATAAAACCACAGTGTATAAATATTTTGAAATTTAAACCGCAAATAATTCTCACATTTAATCAGATTATTTTGCATAACAGAGAAAATGTGCTTAATTATCACAATACAAAAATCTTAATGCACCTTAAAGGATTAATATTATTTATAAAAAATTTTTTCATTGGACTCTAATAAGTGTCATGCACTTTAAATCAGCATAAATATGCAGTACAATCAAGTATTTAACTATTTATTTTGCATTACAGTAATGAGGTGAAGAGAAAAAAGTGCCTAACCTGATATATGATGTTATATTTTGATTTTGGAGTGAAATATGAGCCGGACGTGTGTCTATAAATCAGGTTTATTTCTGAAGCTGCATCTCAATGAATGCAGAAACTGAATTTGTTTCATATGTGATGAAGTTTGCATCATTGATGAATCAATCTGTATTGTGTGAAGCGCTGTAACCGTCATGTAGGAGCATCTGACCTGGGTCTTTGGATGAGAGGGAAGAGAGACAGCGCATCCAGACGGGCAGCAGATGCAAAACCCAGGCCAGGACCTTCATCATCATCATCATCATCTGAACTGGAGGAAGAAAAGACGAGGCTGTCAGACTCTGATGGGGTTTATATACCACAGACACTCCCTTCAGCACAATTATTACAGTTATTAACATCTCCAAACATGACATTCCCCTTGAGGGACTCACATATGATCTGTCAGCAATAAATCCATCAGCGCAAGATTAAACATGTGCATAAACAATATCAGCTGCTGATGAGACAAATCAACACAAATCAAACTCATTAATGTGATGTTCTCTCACCTCAGACCGAAGCTCAGTCAGCAGGACTGGAAATCAGCCGAAATTATGGGTTTTGTTGCGCATGTTGAGTGTTGTGCTGCTGCAGCATCAGCATTCCCCGCTGCTGATCTGCTGAACTCATTAAAACTCTTGAAGACTTCAGGCGGCTTGATGTTGTTTATTAACTGCTAACTCGCTACAGTTACACCCTAACTTCAACTAGTTTAGTTAAACCTTTAAAACACGAGTAGAAGTTTTAAACACAAGTCAGATTATGAATCCTGAGCGTCTGTGTCGCGCACATGTACCGGTTTATGATTTATTGATTGTAAACGGCTCGTGTTTTTGACAGCAGCAGCAGCTCCGGCTGAACTCGAGTTTGATTGACAGCAGCAGATGGTGACGCAGCAGCGTGTGGGCGTGGCCAGAGTATCACGCACAGAAATAGGAGACAAACACGTGATGTTGATCCGCCTGGGAACCAGCAAAGGTTCTAATTAGTGTAATGCATTTTTCTTATCTTTTATTTAAATCAGCAGTCGTTTACAGTATAATAAATATATGTATAAATATTTTACACTTTAAAGTCTAGTCAGCAGGAATAGAAATGATGCAGCTTTTTTGTTTTGTTTTGTAATTTCCAGCCTGTTTTAGGGCACATCTTTAGTTTTAACTGCTGCTAAGATTAACTTGTATCACCATCATAAGAAATAAATGACAAAAACACAGAAATCTTAAGGTTATGTTGTGAAAGTTTATATAATATTTGCAATTCATGTTGGCAAAATCAGTGTATATTAACGTGTTTTGTGATAAAAAATGTATTATGCAATATCTGTAGTGTCTCCTTAACAGGAGAAAACAAATGAACACACACACACACACACACACACACACACCGGTACGATTTGAGTCCCTCTGACCTTTTTCAGTGTATTTATCTATTGGGTCACTAAAATATATTTTTAAAAGCTTTCTGTATTAATTGAAATGTCTCCTTTAATAATGTTTAAAAACATGACATACATTTTATCTTCATATTAGAAATTATTTAGTTTTTTTCAGTTGATTTTGTCACGTCCCTCAAGGCCTTCTATGAAAGTGTTCTTGGGATATGAATAATAAAATGAGGAAAAAGTCCATTCATTTTGCCATTCCCACAAATATCCATCTGTGCTTTTTTGCTGGTAATGATTTTTCATGATTATTCATTAAAATCACGTGATTTAGTTCTGTACCTCAGTAACCCCTCGACCCCGTTACACAAACCATAATGAACTGATACTTATGTGACATTAATAGGAAGTGACATCATAGAAGTCTTTTTACATCATAGAAGTTACCACCTTCTTTAATAATTATAACTAAATGATGTTGTGAAATTGCGTTTGTCTTAATGACTCAACCCCGTTACATCAATTAAAGATAGAAAACTATTACTTGTGAAAATTATCTTTGTTATTTCAACATTATTCATGATTTCTTAATATCACGCATGTCATGTGATCTCCATTTATTCACTAGATTTAGAGCAGCGGCCAAAAAATCTCAACCCCGTCACACCTACATTTTTATTATTATTTTTTTGAGTTTATGAAAAAGTCATTTAAAGTTAGTTGAACTCTGTCTGAAATGTTCAGATCAATCATAAGAATACTGATTTTAGTTCAAATTCTGAAGCCTTTGATCAGAAATGATGAGGTTTCTGTCACAAAAAGTGTCCATTTCAGGCTTTAGTAGCAAAAGTGTGAGATTTTATGTAACTTTTATATTTGCAATGACTGAATTAGTGTGAGGGTCATCTGATTAATAGGAAAATGTTGATTTTATCACAAATACATTTTATAATAATATTCAGAGAGCTCCATAGTGTCCATAACTTAAAATAATGACCAATAATAATAGGGATTTGATGCATGAGATGGGAAAATATGTTTTTCTGGAAGTTAAATATGTCATTAATGTTGTGGGGTGTTCAGAAAAGTAATACATTTTGGTAAAAAATCTAAAAATGTGTAAGTCCAAATCGTACCGGTTTCATGGAATGACTCAAGTACAGGGTGAAAAGTGAGATCAGTATGGAGTACTGCAAGGCTCAGTACTAGGACCGTTGCTTTTCGGTACAAATTGGTAACGGTCCATGCCGTTCCAGTTCCAGTAATGCCAACATAATTGTTGAGTCCATTCAAAAAGACTAAAAAAATTACTTGAAAAACACACACACACACATATATATATATATATATATATATTAGTCATATTACATATTATGCATATAAGTAAATATCTCTCATATTCGCCTGTAGTGTTTCAATGGGAGAAAACATCTGAATTTACTCCTGCAGAGGGACTTTTGTTTAACTAACATGTTTTAAAGAAGTGAAATCTTATAAAATGATGCTTGTATGAAAGAACAACAGCTTTATGTCCAGAGATTTACAGTCTTTCAGGAGGATCAAACGCATCCGGTCATCTTTCTGCTCACTGTATATCCAGAAGCTGCAGTGATTGAGAAATATCATTCTCTGCCCAACGCCACATGACTTCATAAAAGTCTCGTCTTTACAAAGACTTCATGATTCTGAGATAAACAGCCAGAGGTCAAAGGTCAAATGTCAGTGAGTTAAAATAAGATTGTAATTCACAGATTTTTTTTTTTTCAGAATGTCAGTGAAACATGTTTTTATTTGTACAACATTTCTATTCAACCTCCAACAGAATATGAATAAGCTTGAAACATTTCACTGTCATGATCAGACATGAAACTAATGAACATCTGCAATTTTATTCTCTTTCATGTCTGTGCAACATTAAAGCATGTCAGTAAAGTCACAAAATTGTGTTGTTTCCAGATGAAAAGGAACGTCTGCACTTTATGTGTTTGTTCTATAAGCGTCCCACGGTTGGCATAGCAACAGCAGTTAATGTTAGTTAATGTGTTTAACTACAGTGTGTGTCATATTAGTGTAGAGAGGAGAACTCTATCTATCTGTCTATCTGTCTATCTATCTATCTGTCTATCTATCTATCTATCTATCTATCTATCTATCTGCTCAGTGAAGAGTTCTGTTGGGTTGGTTGACTGGTTTCCATAGCAACACAACACAACATGGAGTTCCTGCACTGGAGTTGTCAGGATGTGGCACACTGGATCCAGTCTATCGGATTCCCCCAGTATAAGGTGAACTATTACTTAAAATCCAGCACACAGTGATTATATTTCAAGATATTATTTAAATATAGTGATTAGAGAAGGGGAGAGATCATTTATAATGCATAGGTAACAACCATGATCTTGTGTAGTTTAGTGTACCTGCTGCATGTGACCCAGCAGAACACACCTGAGATCAGTGTTTGGGTCGGGATCCATCAGTCGAGAAGCTCTGCTGTACAGCATTTACTCAACATAAAGCTTTGTCATCATTATTCAGTTGTGCTTTGTTAGCATCATCTGAGGGAAAACGCCACACTTTCCTTCATCAGCAATATCTGCTGCCTTCATGCCAACAGAAGAAGGCGTCTGGATGTGATTCACTGTCTCACGCAGCTGGGCTTTACTGATCTTTATATTTGATAAAAAAATATATATATATTGACATCAGCTAACATGCTGAAATATAGTCTAGAAAGGTGTGTTCTGTGCTGCTGTCCATTACATGACACTGAGAAAGCACATGTTTGTTCAGGACTAATGACAGTCGTGATCTCAGTGAATGCTTCTTCCCTCAGGCGTGTTTCACTGAGAACTTCATCACAGGCAGAAAACTGATCCATGTCAGCTGCATCACCCTGCCACGGCTGGGAATCACCGACTTCCAGCATATGAAGGTGAAGCAAACGTCACACACTTCATGCAAAACTTTTTAGTCGTTATTTGATTTATTTATTTAATTTTTATTTAAAGTGATGATGTTTTCACATAGTCATCCATGAATGTCACATTTCAATACTGGAAATATGTTCTGAGATTTAAACTGCATGACACAGAAAAAAAATAATATCAATTTGGATGATTGGGCAATTCAATTAATCAATATATCTAGCAACCACCCACAACACATTGGGAAAGACATAGCAATGCCCTAGAAACCTAAACTCATAGCAACACCTTAGCAACCACCCAGAACACATTAGGAAACACATAGTAATGCATTAACAACCACCTAAAACACATTAGCAAACACATAGCAACACCCTAGCAACCTAAACTCATAACAACGCCTTAGCAACCACCCAGAACACATTAGGAAACACATAGCAACGCCCTAGCAACCAACCAGAACACATTAGAAAAAACATAGCAATGCCCTAGCAACCTAAACTCATAGCAACGCCTTAACAACCACCCAGAACACGTTAGGAAAAACATAGCAATGCCCTAGCAACCTAAACTCATAGCAACACCTTAGCAACCACCCAGAACACATTAGAAAACACATAGCAACGCCCTAGCAACCACCCAGAATACATTAGGAAACACATAGCAACGCCCTAGCAACCACCAGAACATTAGGAAACACATAGTAATGCATTAACAACCACCTAAAACACAACACATAGCAACAAGCAATCAAAACTCATAGCAACGCCTTAGCCACCCAGAACACATTAGGAAACACATAACACCCTAGCAAACAAAACTCATAGCAACCACCCAAACACATAGGAAAAACATAGCAACCGGCAACACCCAAACACATTAGGAAACACATAGCAACACCCTAGCAATCAAAACTCATGGCAACGCCCTAGCAACCACCCAGAACACATTATGAAACACACAGCAATGCACTAGCAAACAAAACTCATAGCAATGCCTTAGCAACCAACCAGAACACATTAGAAAAAACATAGCAATGCCCTAGCAACCTAAACTCATAGCAACGCCTTAACAACCACCAACACGTTAGGAAAAACATAGCAATGCCCTAGCAACCTAAACTCATAGCAACACCTTAGCAACCACCCAGAACACATTAGGAAACACATAGCAATGCCCTAGCAAACAAAACTCATAGCAACGCCTTTGCAACCACCCAGAACACATTAGGAAACACATAGCAACACCCTAGCAATCAAAACTCATGGCAACGCCCTAGCAACCACCCAGAACACATTATGAAACACACAGCAACGCACTAGCAAACAAAACTCATAGCAACGCCTTAGCAACCAACCAGAACACATTAGAAAAAAACATAGCAATGCCCTAGCAACCTAAACTCATAGCAACGCCTTAGGAATCACGCAGAACACATTGAGTTTTGCCAGGCTGTTATTGAAAATAAGAACTTGTTCTTAATGACTTGCCTGGTTAAATAAAGGTTAAATGAAAAAAACATTGGGAAAACATAGCAATGCACTAGCAACCTAAACACATAGCAATGCCCTAGCAACCACCCAGAACACATTAGGAAACAATACACACAGATAAAATCTCATTATCGTCAGTAACTGCAAACATCTAGTGTAAAACACACATCTGACAGAGAGAAACACGTGCTGCGTGACTGAACACGGATGTGTCTGCTGTTTCTCAGACTATCTCAGCTCGGGTCGGAGAACTGCTCAGGGTCTCTGAGCCGCGCTGGAGTCGGAGCATTGCGGATCCCCCTCATGATGACCTGACAGGTTTCCTGAAGATGAAGAGCAGGACCGGCCAGAAGACAGATTCCCTCACATATGAGCAGTTCCTCATTAACAAGAGCAAATAAACCCGCTTCAATCAATCAATCAATCAAAGAGCAGCTCTTGAACATTCAGTGTGTTTTCTACAATATGATTTTGAAGAATCACAACTGGAGTCCGTAAACACGAATCCTACATTAAACAGATGTTCACATGCTGAAAATAAGGCGTTATTATTGTCATATTTCAATAATTATTATAAGTGTTTAAAGCTCGAAACATAAAACAGCTCATGAAACAGAAAAGAATGTAAGTGATGTACAGAAATAGAAACTGCAATCAATACAATTGTATAAATTTAGAACACTTAAACGTGATGTTAACAATACTGTCTTGAGATGAGTTAAGTGTGGTTTACTTTAAAAATGATTATAATTTAGGAGTTTTTAACTGTTTAAAGGCAACAAAGCGTGCATTTTTGACTCTAAACCTGATAACACTGACAACTAACTCCGCATCTCCCTTACATTTATAAAATTGCATATATTTGAATGCTAAAATTCTGCAATCCATTGTTTTAAACTACAGCATGTATCTTGAGGGAGATGTTCACCATTACTCTGTTGATTTCATGATGGAGTTTCACAGGAGGATCAGTGCACTGACAGTAAACACGTCTAATGATCGGGTTTGTTGCGTGAGAAAACGCAAGATTTGCACAGATCCTCCTGAGGCACGCACGAGCACATTTATGTTTTATTGATCTCAGATCAGTGCTGATGATGTGTCTCGTGCTCATCATTGTGGACTGACACCCATCTGAAAACATCGGACTGTTTAGATCCGATCCGAATCGGCGCAGCTCGTTCTCGTCTCCAGAAAGGCGTTTTCTCTGACAAACCGCTGGAGAAAGAATCTCAACCCTACTATGGGGAAGGCTTGCTACTTAATATTCATGAGGCCACACTTCGCTATTGGAGGGGAAGAACTCAACGTCAGCGAAGCTAGATTAATATTCTAGAGCTGCGCTTTCCCCATTGGACGACAACAACGTAACGTCAACAACATCAAATTAATATTATATAACAATATAGTATTATACAATAAAATACAGGAAACATTTTATAGTTAGTCAATGCATTAGGTAACACGAACTAACAATGTGCAATAGTATTTATTAAGATTTGTTAATAAAAATACAATTGTTCATGTTAGTTCACAATTAACTTTTAATTTTTAAAAAATGTATGTTAAAAATGAACATTAACTAGTTTAATAAATGCGGTAGAAGTATTGTGTTTATTGTTAGTTATGCTAACATGTTAACAAATAAACTTTATTGTTTTTTGTTAAAAACAACCCAAGTTGGGTTGAAAATGGGACAAACCCAGTGATTAGGTTAAATGTTTGCCCAACCTGCTGGGTAGTTTTATTTAACCCAACTATTGTTTAAAAATTACTGTATTTCTTGCTTAAATGAACTCAATATAGGTTGGAGATTAACATTTATTAATATGTTTAATAAATGGAAATAAATGTTTAATAAATAATATTAAATATTAAACATTTATTAAATTGCTTATTAATAAATGTTCACCTTTTGATTATTATTGTTGCCTCTAGTAATTATGTGTCTGATTTTTAATTTCAACACCCTAGTAATCAAAACTCATGGCAATGCCTTAGCAACCACCACCCAGAACACATTATGAAACGCATAGCAACGCACTAGCAACCTAAACTCATAGCAACATCTTAGCAACCACCCAGAACACATTAGGAAACACATAGCAATGTCCTAACAACCAAAACCCATATCAATGCCTTAGCAATCACGCACAACACATTAGAAAACACATAGCAACGCCCTAACAACCACCCATAACAGATTAGGAAACACATAGCAACACCCTAGCAAACAAAACTCATAGCAACGCCTTAGCAACCACCCAGAACACATTAGGAAACACATAGTAACACCCTAGCAAACAAAACTCATAGCAACACCTTAGCAACCATCCAGAACACATTGGAAAAACACAGCAATGCTCTAGCAACCTAAACACATAGCAATGCCCTAGCAACCACCCAGAACACATTGGCAAACACATAGCAACGCACACAGATAAACACACATTATCGTCAGTAACTGCAAACATCTAGTGTAAAACACACATATTTTGGGTTCATTTTAAGCCAGACATATAGTAATTTTTAAACAATAACTCAATCGCTGGGTTTGTCCCTTAACTTGGGTTGTTTTTAACCCAGCATTTTTTAGAATGTAAAGTGTTAAAATAAACACTAATACAACAGATAACAATATATATTTAATTAGTATTTCATAGACAGCCTTCGCCATTGGAACACAACCTATAACGCCAAATATATATAGTGAGTATTAAAACATAACATTTTTTTTAACATTATACATCATTGGAGGGAAACATCTGAACGTCAACGTCGTTTGATTAATATATTCCAGAGAGCGCCGTCCAATTGGACGGTTACCAAGCGACTGTAGCATGACCTAATTAATATTCATAGCCCTCGCCCTCGCCGTACTAGGATTGGTAATTTGGGTGCATGCAGGCGTAATGCGGAGAGGCGATCCCGGCTGGAGCTGTCTGCGGGTTTATTAAAGGAGAACAGACACATCCTAATGATTATATACACCACACAGAGGCGTTTAATTAGCTCATAAGTCATGCACATGCACATGAGGAGCCGGATGCGGGAGGATCTGATGTCCAGGGATCTATTTGGGTCATCTGGAAGAAGGAGGACCTGCTGAAAATGCGGTGACTTGGAAGATTTCGGTGTAAATACGGCGGGCTTTGCCTCTATGAAGCAAAGCTGATCCCTTCTACAGGTAAATGATGAGATTTCCTCCCTGATGCTTCTCCATCTTCAGATGCGCGTCTTCATCAGATACTGAGATCTTGAGGGCAGGTTTGAGAAGGGTGACAACACGATGTAAAATAATATTTTTGCGAATGCAGAACACTGCAAGGTCACTAATTCTCTTTACCTGCTGGAAGCGCGCTTGAAATGGATGCATCATGTTTCATTATCAATAAATCATGCGAAATGAATGTTCAGTGTATTATTGTGCTGGAATCACGCCATCTCACAGACATGCTGTTCCATTACTGCAGTTTTACATTTAATTGAGTGGCAGATCAAGGTAAATCATCTCACATGAGCACTGGCCTTCAGAACGGGTGTCTTGATTCATGTCTGTTCAGGGAGAAATTACATTTTTCTTTGGTTTATTTTGTTTTTGCAAGAAAAATACTCTCATCACTGTTTGAGAGGATTGACATTTAAAGACAGGCTCTTCTATTGGTAGTAACTGGTTGATTTACCAACATCAGGGATTTGAAACGAGCCCTTCTTCATGTTAATGTTATTTAACCCTTTGTTGGATCGAATGGATGGGTGCTAAAGGCTCAAATCTTGGAAAATGTTGTACCTAAAATGAGAATTGCCATCATTTACTGTACCTGTATGACTCCTTCTTCTGCTGAACAAAAGAAGATATTTTGAAGAATGTTGGGAATCAAACCGCTTCAGTTCCCATTGACTTCCATTATATTTTTTGATCGTACAATGAACCCAAAACTGTTTGTCCCCTACATTTCTTATGTTAAATATTCAGTTTCACTCAAGAACACAAGGCATTCCAGAAGTAAAACTGTCTGGGCGGTTCATTAAAGTGCGACAGGCCTGCAGTGAAGCTGCCGTCTCATCTGTATGGCATGTGTCGCTCTTTAAATCATTTATGTCTGTCTGTCTGTCCATTGGCAGTCAAAGCAAAGGAATAAGAGAATGGACTCGGTTTACTGCAGAAAACCAGCTGTTATAGTCTGATAGCTGCACATCTCTCTCTGCTGCAAAGAATCTGATCCCAAACGACCCTCGTGCATCTCTCATGAGGTTTATAAAATCACGCTCAGACTGTAGAAGGCGTGTATTATCCAAATGTAAAGACATAATACAAGCAAAAGGGGAAAATAACCTACAGTATGCTGTTAACCAATGGCGTGCAACTCAAACATGAATGACCCAGCGAACGGGGAACGTTGTGTCAATGTTCTCTCAAAGTTATGAACAAACGTTCTTCCAGTAATGTTAACAGAATGTTTATTTAAAGTTATCTAGTCTTTACACTCTAAAAAATTGACAAACCCAGCGATTGGGTAGTTTTATTTAACTCAACTGTTGTTTAAAAATGACTATATGTCTGGCTTAAAATGAACCCAAAATATGTTTGAAATTAAAAATCAGACACATAATTACTAGAGGCAACAATAATAATCAAAAGCTGAAGATGTATTAATAAGCAATTTAATGAATGTTTAATTATTAGTCATTAAATTTCCAACATAAAACTACCCAGCAGGTTCAGCAAACATTTAACCCAACCGCTGGGTTAAAACAACCCAACCCAATCTCTGGGTTAAAACAACCCAATTGCTGGATTAAAACAATCCAGTCTCTGGATTAAAACAACCCAATCTCTGGTTAAAACAACCAACTGGTTCCCAATCTGGGTTAAAAAACCCAATCTCTGGGCTGGGATCCTGGGTTCAATCTCTGGTTAAAAACCAATCACTGGGTTAAAACAACCCAATTAAAACAACCCTCTGGGTTAAAAAACAACCAATCGCTGGGTTAAAAAAACCAATCTCTGGGTTAATACAACCCAATCTCTGGGTTAAAACAACCCAATCGCTGGGTTAAAAACCCAATCTCTGGGTTAAACAAACCCAATCTCGGGTTAAACAACCCAATCTGGTGGTTAATCTCCACCCAATCTCGGGGTTAAAACAACCCAATGGGTTAAAAAACCCAACCCAATCTCTGGGTTAAAACAACCCAATCTCTGGGTTAAAACAACCCAATCTCTGGGTTAAACAAACCCAATTCTGGGTTAAACAACCCAATCGGGGTTGGGTTAAAACAACCCAATCTGGGTTAACAACCAATCTGGTTAAAACACCCAATCTCTGGGTAATACAACCCAATCTCTGGGTTAAAAACCCAATCCAATCTCTGGGTTAAAACAACCCAATCTCTGGGTTAATACAACCCAATCGCTGGGTTAAAACAACCCAATCGCTGGGTTAAAAAAATCCAATCTCTGGGTTAATATAACCCAATCTCTGGTTAAAACCAACCCAATCGCTGGATTAAACAACCCAATCTCTGGGTTAAAAAAATCCAATCTCTGGGTTAAAACAACCCAATCTCTGGGTTAAAACAACCCAATCGCTGGGTTAAAACAACCCAATCGCTGGGTTAAAAAAATCCAATCTCTGGGTTAATATAACCCAATCTCTGGATTAAAACAACCCAAAATAAAACAACCCAATCTTGGGTAAAAAAATCCATCTCTGGGTTAAAACAACCCAATCTCTGGGTTAAAACAACCCAATCTCTGGGTTAAAACAACCCAATCGCTGGTTAAAACAACCCAATCTCTGGGTTAAAAAAACCAATCTCTGGGTTAATCAATCTCTGGGTTAAAACAACCAATCTCTGGGTAATACAACCAAAAAAAACCCAATCTGGGTTAAAAAAATCCAATCGGGTTAAAACAACCCATCTCTGGGGATCTTAAAACAACCCAATCGCTGGGTTAAAAAAATCCAATCTCGGGTTAATATAACCCAATCTCTGGATTTAAAACCCAAGATTCCCAATCTCTGGGTTAAAACAACCCAATCTCTGACCCAGCATTTTTAGTGTAATAAAATGTTCTCAAAATGTTAGCACAGAAAGATCATTTATACATCGTTCATGGAACGTTTTATTGGAATGTTTTTTATTTATTTATTTAGGAAACATTTTAGTTGGACGTTAATCCAATGTTTTTTAAATGTTACTACTTGTTTCAGAACGTTCAAAGAACATTTAAAAGTTTCCATAATGTTTGAAGAACGATACAATAGAACGTTCCCTTAACATTTGCATAACTAAGAAAAAACTTAGAACATTTAAAACACTGGATGTTTTCAGAGAACATTCAGAAATAATGTAATGGGAACGTTAAAACATTCCTACAATATATTTTTGTTGGCGGAGCTACAGACTTTCAGTGTTGAACCACTTAAATCTGTGACTTCAGAAGATATTTATGGAGAACAAATGACATCAAACGACATCATGAGCAGTGGCTTAGAGTATTGTTAGCTTCATTATAGGTTTGTGAATCGCTGTACAGACCCCAAATATGGCTAACATTTGTTTCTTTTTAGATAAACTGGAATAATATTCAAATAAATTCAGCAGATGTGGATAACTAGGAGCAAAAATCATGTTAAAGGGACAGTATAGTCATTATTTACTGTACCTGAATGTCTTTCCTCCTTCTGTCGAACACAAAAGTAGATATTTTGAAGAATGTTGGGAATCAAACAGTTTTGATTGACTTCCATTATGTTTTTTGACCATACAATGGAAGCCAATGGGACCCGAAACTAATCAAACGGGTTTAATTAGGGCTGTGAATCGCTCATTTGAATGTATTTGCATTAGTCACGTCCTACAGACCCAAACTCCGCTCTCTTTATATACGGTATCCTCACTGTCCTTCTCCGACGCGCGTCTCCAAACACAAGTGACTCGCGGGAGATCCGTCATGCTGTTTCTTTTACGGCTCAGTGAGTGTTGGCTTGGAAAAATGGGATATAAAACAGAAAAAATATCTCTCTCTCTCTGAGCCGCGCAATAGCACATTCACAGCGGTGTTTCGGAGGGGAAGCAGCGACTACTGAAAATCCAGAAGCTTTGCCAACTAATGCAGCCAGCTGGTTGGCAAACAACACCAGCAACAATAAAGCGGCTGATCGGAAGGTCATTTGATATGCAGAGAGTGTGACATCATCACCCGCCTGTTAAACACGGACAAGAGAGGTCATTTATTTGAGTACATTATGATTATACGTATACATATAGATATCATGAGACCTTCTTGCGTTTACTCAGTGGCTCATTATTTAAAGCTCTGGCCTTTTTATGTGACAAAGACGAATTGACCCGATCTTTGGGATGTTCGTGTTGTTTATTTCATGCATTTTATAGTTTAGCACGCTCCCCTTTTTCACTGCACCGTCTGTCTCGCTGTCAGATGTCAGGTGTTGCTGCCATACTTCACTTTTATTGCCTATTTTTACATGCAGGCCTCACTCCTCTATTGTCTGCCATGACAGTCTAATGATCCGCCTCTCTCATGATCACAGGCGTGATGTATGGCAGGTTATTATCACATGCATTCGCAGCGCACTGTGTTGAAAGGCTTATCAGCCGTGACACTGTCACTTCTTCAGAAGACGTGAATTTCCAAGGTTACAAACGACAGCAGTGACAAAACTGATCTGCTGATATTTTAGGTGCTCGTTCAGAGCGAGAAACATTCACTCCTCAGCCTATAAATTGGAGCGAACGCTCAAGGTTTCTCTGTAAACGCACATCCCAGCTGACAGGGAACGTTGTGGCAAGGTTCTCTCAACATTATGAGCAAATGTTCTTCCAGTAACGTTAATAGAACATTTAAAAGTAACATTCCCATAATGTTTGAAGAATGGAATGTTCCCTTAACGTTCGTATAGCCAAGAAAAAATGTTTTTAAAACATTTAAAAATCTGGATGTTTTGAACGTTTAAAGAACATTAAGAAATAATTAATGGGAACATTCGTAGAACACATTTTTGTTATCTGAGACAGAATAATATGATTAAACATTCATAAGAACCATTCTAATCAAACCCGTAGTTGGTTTGAAATCTTATATCTTGTCAAGGACTTTAGAGTCATTCAGAGAATATGTTTCTCATCCTGTGCAAGTAATAAGAAACACGAGCGGCTATGAAGAACCGAGCGAAATCAATGACGCGTCTCTCCTCGTGTGGCATCTGTGTTGATGCTCTTTTGTCTCCACTCGGTCTTTGGAGACATCAGACTAATTCTGATGAGTAACCGGACGGCCAGATGAGTCTTTCATCTCACCAAACACAAAGATGAAAGGATCAACATTATCATATCAAAAACAGAGCTTGAGCTTTAGTATAAATGTCCCCAGAAAGCTTCAGATATGATGTTTTTTTTTGAGAAATAATTGTTTGCACATGATTATTTGATTTGTTTGTACATGTATTAAAGATAGCAGAAAAACAAAGTCTTGTAGCTCTGACGTCATCTGTTACGCTCCGAAACATTCAAACATTTATACCCTTCCTTTAAAATAGACACATTCGTGAATAGACATTTAAATAAACATCAATGATGACTCATCGAGCATGCGGGTCGCATACACATTTTTTAGACTAAATTGACTTGCAATAAAAGCAAATACTGCTCCAATGTTCTGTTTTTCATAGAAAATAAGTCAATGCAAGACAAAAAAAGAAACTGGCGTAGAAAAATTTTTCACACCCAAATTAAGAAACGGCAAAGTACAAAAACTGAAATGGTATTTTCTTATAAAACATACTCCAATAATCTTCGAAGTCAGTGAGATTTCTTTTAATGTTTAATTGTAATTGTTTTAATGTTTGTGAAAGAGTCTCTTCTGCTCACCAAAGCTGCATTTATTTGATCAAAAATACAGTAAAAATTGTGAAATATTATTCCAGTGTAAATCAGCTGTTTTCTATGTGAATATATAGTAAAGTGTAATTTATTCCTGTGATCAAAGCTGAATTTTCAGCATCATTACTCCAGTCTTCAGTGTCACATGATCCTTCAGAAATCATTCTAATATGATGATTTGCTGCTCAAGAAACATTTATGATTATTATCAATGTTGAAAACGGTCATATTTGTGTGGAAACTGTGATACATTTTATTTTTCAGGATTCTTTGATGAACAGAAAGTTCAAAAGAACAGCATTTATTTCAAATAGAATCTTTTATAACATTATAAATGTCTTTACTGTCACTTTTGATCAATTTAATGTGTCCTTGATGTATTCATTTCTTTCTAACTGGTATATTTAGATTTTTAGAGCTATCTGGCTTTTCAGAAAGTGTTTATTTTATTGCACTTTATCTATTTTCGTCTAGATTTCAATTGCAGTGCATATCTTTAAAAGTTTTTATCTCCACTTCAGCAGCACTTACACACACCAAAATTTACAGTTTTAATCCTGTCGATATTCTGAAGGTTTTTACTGAGGGGTTTGTTTATATCTATTCATATGATCTTTTATTTAACATTTTATTCTTAAAACTTCTTTTCTGTTTGTTGACAGTATTTAATGGAGTGATAAAAAGAGAAATCCCCTCAGTGACCCCTAATATGTCAATAAAGTCAGACAAAACAAGTTCTTTCACACTCACATCTCTCTGTTTGCTTCCTCCACAGGTTGTTTAACCAATACCCGCAACCCAGATGGAGATGCTACTCGTTTATTTGATGGTTCTTGTAATGGCGTTGAAAGCCCAGAAGATCCAAGTTTTGTCCCAAGCGTTGCATCTGCCAGGTTCTGTCCCCCAATCTGGCAACCTTGTGTGATAAAAAGGGGCTGCTGTTTGTCCCTCCAAACATCGACAGACGCACCGTCGAGCTCAGACTGGGGGACAATTTCATCACGGGCATCAAGCGCAAGGATTTCGCCAACATGACCAAACTGGTGGACCTGACTCTCTCGAGGAACACGATAGGCTCCGTTGCGCCTCATGCTTTCAACGACCTGGAGAACCTGCGCGCGCTTCATCTGGACAGCAACCGCTTGACGCACATAACGAACGATACGTTTAGCGGCATGTCCAAGCTGCACCACCTCATTCTCAACAACAACCAGCTCACACACATCCACATAGGAGCGTTCAACGACCTCCTGGCTCTGGAAGAACTCGATTTGTCCTACAACAACCTGGAAAGTGCGCCTTGGATCGCCATCCAGCTCATGATCAGCTTGCACACCTTAAACCTGGACCACAACATGATCAACTACATCCCCGAAGGAACCTTCTCCGGGCTTCAGAAGCTCAAGCGGCTGGACGTCACCTCCAATAAATTGCACAAGCTTCCGCCCCCGATCCGGTCTTCCAGCGCGCAGGTGTTCTGGCTACGTCAGGCATTTTGGGCCCGACGTCTTTCGCATTGAGTTTTGGAGGAAACCCGCTGCATTGTAACTGCGAGCTGTTGTGGCTCCGACGGCTGCGGCGCGAGGACGACCTGGAGACCTGCGCGGCGCCGCAGCATCTCGCCGGACGCTATTTCTGGACCGTTTCCGAGGAGGAGTTCCTGTGCGAGCCGCCGCTCATCACTCGACACTCGCAGGAAACCCGCGCGCTGGAAGGCCAGCAGGTTTCCTTGCGCTGCAAAGCCCGTGGCGACCCGGATCCCGTCATCCACTGGATCGCTCCCGACGGGAAGCTGGTGTTCAACTCCAGTCGTACCGTCATCCACACCGACGGAACCCTGGATATCCTGATCAGCACGGTGAAGGACTCTGGATCTTTTACCTGCGTGGCTTCAAACCCGTCTGGAGAGGCCCAGCAAACGGTGGATCTGACCATCACCAAACTTCCGCATTTCACCAACGACACCAGTTTAGTCCAGGAGCCGGACCCGGGATCGTCCGACATCGCGACTTCTGCCAAGACCGGCGGAGACGGAGGCTCTTCGATGGGCAACACTAAGGGTGGACAGGAGAAGAGGGTCCTGATCTCTGAAATCACCTCTTCCACAGCTCTGGTGAAGTTCAACTTTCAGCGGAATATTCCAGGGATTCGGATGTTCCAGGTCCAATACAATGGCACTTACGATGACTCGTTAGTGTACAGGTAAGACTCTTGGTTTTTATACACCTTTAAGGCAAGACACTGCAGGCAAAACATTGTTTTTTCATGTACTGGTCAATTCTGAGTTTTGGGCTATTTGGATTTTCATAGAATACACTTTTAAGTGTTAATTTTATCTATTTGCGTCTAGATTTCAATTGCACTATATATCTTTAAAAGTTTTTATCTCCACTTCAGCAGCACTTACACACACCAAAATTTACAGTTTTATTCCTGTCTGTATTCTGAAGGTTTTTACTGAGGGGTTTGTTTATATACTATTCATATGATATTTAATTAACATTTTATTTCTAAAACATTTTTTTCTGTCTTTTGACAGTATTTTATGGAGTGATAAAAATGAGTAATCCAAAATCCCCTCTGTAAAAAACTTTAACTCTAATATGCCAACAAAATCTGAACCTGGCTTTATCTAATGTTCAGATTTATGTGTTGAGTCATGTACGGCAGGTTTGTGAAGTGTATTTGGTGAAGCAGCACTTCTCGCCTCCCAAGCAGCTCAGCTGGCCGTATGAACTATAAAAATGATGGTGGAGGAGAGAAGAAAGTGCACTAACTGAGCAGCAGTAATATAAACGGTCTGCAGGGTTTCAGCGGCTCATGAAGGGAGATTTGGCTCCGAGTCTCATTTACAGCCGCTGGGAACGACAGAGAGGCTGCTGCTTTATGGCTTTATGACTACATGCTCTGCTCTGCCGGACTGCAGATAAGCTTCACAAAATCGCCTTCAGATGAGGAGTAGGGTTGAGAACATTTTTTTATTAATAAAGCCATATAAAGTTATGTTCAGTTAATGTTGCACCATGCATTCTTCCTCCTGCACAGACAGAAAAGACTGAAATACAGCGTTTCCTCAATTGCTATGCAGCAGCGCGCAACAGCTATTGAACCCACAGCTCGACCCAGGAGAATGACTCTTATGAGCCGGTTCTTTATAGTCCATCAAAACCATACAGCGCAATAAGTGTAGTATGATTCCCAAACAAGTGACTTGATTCGTTTTAGTGATTCAGATACATACAACATGATGAGTGTCACCGATTCCTGAATGAATTTTTTGGGGGGTAATTAAAATTTTTTCTCTTTTTTCTTCCTTAAAAAGTCTTTTGTTAAATTCTTTGCTATTACAATAATATAATATACTAATAATAATAATTAATTTTTTCTGTATTTTTTTTTTTTCATTTGTTTAGTAGCCTATTATTATTTAATTTATAGCTAAAAAGAAAATTGAAAAGTCCTTAAAACAACTATTTAAACAGTTTTTCCTAATGCTAAAATGATAATACTAATATGATAATACTAAAAATGTAATTTTTAATTAAAATGATAAATCAAATGTTTAGATACTCAAATAATCAAATTCTCAAAACAGATGCTCAAATGTACAAATGCTCAAATAGTACATCAAATTTTTAAAATAAATGCTCAAATAATAATCCAAATGGTTTTGTTGGACTGGTTTGAAAATGATTTATCATTTTTTTCATCAAGACACTGCAGACGAAACTTGGTTTTTTTAATGCACAGATAAACTGCATTTGTTTATTGCACTTTATCCATTTGTATATGTAGATAATATAATTATATAATTCAATTATAAAGCATGTCTTTAAAGGCCGTGACCCATCTAACTTTTCCATTACGTTTTGAAAACATAATTTCCGAATGTTCCCTAAATGTTCAAGAGATCAAAAACATTTCAGTTATGAAAATGTTCCATTGTATCATTCTGCAAACATTATGAGAACGTTACTTTTAAATGTTCTTTGAACGTTCTAAATCAAGTAGGAACATTTAAAAAACGTTAAACAAACGTCCAATTAAAACTTTTCAGAAAAGCGCTCCACAAACGATGTATAAATGTTTTTGTGTTAACGTTTTGAGAACATGATCAAAGACCAGATAACTTTAAACAAATGTTCTATTAACGTTACTGGAAGAACGTTTGATCATAACTTTGAGAGAACCTAAATAAATCAAATTCTCAAAATCAATGCTCAAATAATAATTCAAATGCTTTTGTTGAGCTTTGAAATTGATTTATCATTTTTCTCAAAAGAGCAAAAAGAATTGTTAAATTCTTCCAATCAGAAAATCCCAAACAAGATCAGATGATGATCAGCAACTTATTGATTCTGTTCTCAAGTTGTGTCCCAAATGACGTACTAGACACTATGCACTCCACCGTCTACTGTATGAATTTTATACGGTTATTTGTCTCCCCCTTCAGTACGTAATTAAAGCTGCAACCATGACCGTTTTTCGGTTAATTAAGTGCATTGTCCGAGTATTTGAAGTGCACTTTTTCTTTCTGGGACTTTCATTACTCGCAC
Organism: Culter alburnus; assembly: GCA_028476615.1. NCBI lineage: Eukaryota > Metazoa > Chordata > Actinopteri > Cypriniformes > Xenocyprididae > Culter > Culter alburnus. The sequence continues at coordinate 304,768 of JAOTNS010003935.1, read as the reverse complement.
AATTTATACTACAAAACGGTGCACAAGTACACGTATTTTTGCAAACGCACTTTGCACACTGTTCTAGCCATCATGCATGTTTGTTGATTGCTGTTTCTCTCCTTGCAGAATGATTCCTCCGACCAGTAAAAGCATCACGGTCAACAATCTGGCGGCAGGCACGATGTACGACCTTTGCGTTCTGGCCATTTACGACGACGCCATGACCACGCTCACGGCCACACGCGTGGTGGGCTGCGTCCACTTCGCCACAGAGCCGCAGTACCTGCGCTGCCACTTCATGCAGTCGCAGTTCCTCGGCGGCACCATCGTGGTCATCATCGGCGGCGTCATCGTCGCGTCCGTGCTGGCCTTCATCATCTTCCTCATCGTGCGCTACCGAGTGTGCCAGCAGGAAGGGGCGGATAAAGGTGTGGAGCTGGGCGACATTCGCTCGCAGTCCGAGCTGCAGGTCTGCGGCGTCATCAAGTCCATGTCCAAGCAGATCCTGGGTCCGGATGCGTGTCGGAAGGTGTCGCCGCAGACGGAATCGGCCCCGTCCCGGCCTTCCAAACCTGCTCTTCCGGATTGCACCGTCACCACGTCCGCCGCGAGCCACAGTTGGCATCCCGCCTCCCCTAGCCCGCTACGTCCGGTGCGCGCGGACACGCAAATCAACGTAGAGCCGGACAACACCAACAAGAACAACTCGGCCAAGGTGCGTCCCACCGTACGCGCCTACTCGACCATGGTGACGCCGGCGTCCAGACGAGCGCAGCTCCAGAACCTCCACCACTACAAGACGGTGCCCGTGGGCTGCGTGCGGGTGAGCCGCCGTCACTCCCTCAACGTAGACTCGTGCAAACAGCCCGCGTATATGAGCCACCAGCACCCGTCCGGCAGCCTGAACCGCTCCAAACGCAGTTTATTTAAAACGAGTCGCTTCAGTCGGAGTGGGTCCTAGAAAGCACATTATAATGGAGGATTTTGCACTTCACTTCTGTGGTTTTAATAGCGTTCCAGGCCACTTTATGTGTTACGCTGCGATTGATGCTCTTCATCAGCCTCGTTTTCCAGCACTAAACATTCTCAAATTAAGATACAATTACTGGAGATGCAAAATGACTTATTAAGTCTTAAGATATTAAGTTGAAAAAAATGAAGTGAGTTTGAACAAATATCTGCTAATGGAGTCAGAAAAATAATATTGTTTTCCCTTTGAATTAAGTTTATTGGCAGATATTTGTTCTCGTTTTAAGCACAAACTCACTTCATTCTGACACATTTTTCAGAAAGCAAGACTTAATATCTTCAGTCATTTTGCTTCTCCAGTAAATGTATCTTGATTTGAGAATGTTTAGATGTTGGAAAACAAGACAGAAACTGAGGAAGAACATGATGTTTTGCAGTGTATAGTCTCGGACTGTCGAGTATCAGACTTTGAAATCGGACGTGGATCAAAGGACATTGTACAAGCCGATGTTTTTTAAGCACAAATTAAATACTGTTTCCTGCATATAGTAAAATAATACTATGACTTGTATATTTCTTTGTTTTATGGAATAATACAGACACTGCATACAAACAAACATGTTACGTTGTGTAAAATAAAATGTGAAAATGATACACGTGTTCATATGTTAATTATGCGTTGTGCATTAGATATAAATACGTTTTCTAATAAGAGTTGAATTTTCTGCTGAAACGTTTTAATACATAAATCAACGATTCATGATGATTTTGAAGAATCTGAGATGGGTTTCAAGGATGTTCCCATTACAAAAACGTTAAACGTTATTTCTGAATGTTCAAAACATTGAGTATTGTTAACTTTTGTGAACATTGAAGACCCGTTCACACCAAGAACAATAACTATAACCACATTAGCATCTGGAATACAAATTTTACCAGGGGAACCCTGTCAAAAACACAGATTTTACGCCCCAGAATGCAATTTTTACCAGGGGACCCCCCTGAAACACGAGTGGGCTGGATTTTGAGTAGCAATTTTTGGTGGGTTTTGTTGTGAAAATCTGGTAACCCTGTTCCAACGAATCTTTTAATTTGAGAAAGATCTGTCTTTATAGTTGTTGTCGTTGGTGTGAACAAGCCTTAAAGGATTAGTTCACTTCAGAATTAAAATTTCCTGATAATTTACTCTCCTCCATGTCATCCAAGATGTTCATGTCTTTCTTTCTTCAGTCGAAAAGAAATGAAGGAAAACATTCCAGGATTTTTCTCCATATAGTGGACTTCACTGGGGTTCAACGGGTTGAAGGTCCAAATGTCAGTTTCAGTGCAGCTTCAAAGAGCTCTACATGATCCCAGACGAGGAATAAGAGTCTTATCTAGAGAAACCATCGGACATTTCTAAAAAAAATAAACATTATATACTTTTTAACCACAAATGCTCGTCTTGCGCTGCTCTGTGATGCTCCACGCATGACGTAATCATGTTGGAAAGGTAGGTGGAAGTACCGATCCAGTGTTTACAAAGCGAATGTCAAAGACTAAGTCAAACGCTCTTTACAAAAAAAGGTAAAACAACGATGGCGGACGAATTTGAAGTTGGAGGAAAAAATGAGTTTTTCGCTCTACCGCGGTACTTCCCTGACCTTTCCAACATGATTACGTCATGCGTGGAGCATCACAGAGCAGTGCAAGACGAGCATTTGTGGTTAAAAAGTATATAATGTTAATTTTGTTTAGAAAATGAGCGATGGTTTCTCTAGATAAGACTCTTATTCCTCGTCTGGGATCATGTAGAGCTCTTTGAAGCTGCACTGAAACTGACATTTGGACCTTCAACCCGTTGAACCCCAGTGAAGTCCACTATATGGAGAAAAATCCTGGAATGTTTTCATCAAAAAATTATCTGGACATGTAATTCTGAAGTGAACTAATCCTTTAAATGCTCAAACTCTTTAAAGCAGGATTGATTCTGATTGGCTGTCAATGTCTTTATCGTTCATCAGCTGGAACAAAAATCGTTCTGAAAGTGATTCGAACGAATCTTTTAAAGTGAGAACAATTTTTAAAATAGTTGTCATTGTTGATGTGAACGGGCCAAACCATTTTTTCATTTTGCAAACATTATGGGAACGTTACTTTTGAATGTTCTCAGAACGTTTTGAAACAAGAAGTAAATAGTAACGGTCAGTCAAACGTCCACCTGAAACATTTCAGTGCGTTTTGAGAACATTATTGGTCTGCTGAAGCTAGAATGGCTTTTACAATCAGCTGCTCAGTTTCTCCATTTGATATTTAACAGGGACTGCCTACAAATCTCACTGCAAAATGGCACTTAAGATCAAATGCAGTCTTGCAAAGATCCGACCCGACCGAGTGAAGACGATGTGTTTGATGAAGCAGAACATCTCGTAGTGAACGCCTGCAGCACTGAATGCTGGGTAATTATTTTTAGAAGTGTTAATCCTTGCGTTCCTCAGGAGCAGCGAAATCCTCTATTTGTTCAAAGAAGGCGATGAAAGAAGAGTCCTGTGATTCACCTTCCACTCAGACTCGAGACGGCTTTACATTCTCTCTGTCTCAAGGTTAAAGACCAACGTCCGTCCATAAGAGAACCATTTCACCTCTATATGTGAGACGGTCATGCTTGTGGACAGATATGAGATGCATCAAGTCGTGGAATGGATGAGCTTGTGATATCAGGTGTTACAGAACCGACTGCAAGAGAAGATGAGCACAATTTCAAAAAATACATTTTGATTTCATGAGAAATTTATATGATTTTTAATAAAGTGCACAAGAAGCAATGACGAGGCAATCTTTAATGTTTACTCTTCGGCTACATCATCATCATCATCAGACTCTGTCCTGCTGCATTATTCATGAGGCAATTAACCAGCTATAAGATGAGGACAGCAAATAAACGACATGACTGATTCTGGAACACATCTCCAGAATCTTCATACCTGTGCAGAGAAATTATAAACAAAGAATTATAATATGCGCAGAAGCAATTCCAAGCGTATGCATTATTAATGGAGGCAAATGTGCTTTGAACGAACATCCTCGTTAATATTGAATGTGATTACTCCTCCTGAGAAAGTGCCATCGTGAATACAAAACAACAGAGTGGGAAGTTTAACGCTGCGTGTCTAACTTTCCTGTTCTGGATCTGAATTAAAACCACACGACGATTAATGTAATTATTCAGAGAGAGCTGGTCTTGAATGTCTATTAACTGCATTTTACCTCATGACCTTTGACACCGAGTTCCAGCATCATGACCGTCAGCACAAAATACTTAACTGGGTAATATAAAAATAATAATAATAATAATAACATGGAAAATCAAATGAATTATGCTGCTCAGGATGCTTTCAGCTCCAGTGCGAACAAATGAAGAGTAAAAGACTCGGTGTGGAACTGATGCTTCATGTATTCTAATAATAACCGTCAGAGGGTTTCTGCATGATTAATGCTCGGGTAAATGTTGTCTGAGGAAATGCACTGAATTGTAGAGATCTTTATTCTGGAATAAGCTAACAGGGAACGTTCTCTCAAAGCTGGGAACAAACGTTCTTCCAGTAACATTAATAACGTTTGTTCAAAGTTATGTCTTTAATAATGTTCTCAAATGTTAGCACAAAACATTATTTATGCATCGTTTATGGAGTGTTTTTTCTGAATGATTATTTGGATTCGTCTAACTTTTATAAATTACTAGAACATTCAAAAGTAACATTCCCATAACTTTTGTCTAACGTTTATAAATGTTACTAGAACATTCAAAAGTAACATAACCATAACGTTTGTCTAACTTTTTGTAAATGTTACTAGAACATTCAAAGTAACGTTCTTATAACATTTGTCTAACATTTATAAATGTTACTAGAACATTCAAAAGTAACGTTCTTATAACATTTGTCTAACATTTATAAATGTTACTAGAACATTCAAAAGTAATAACATTTGTCTAACATGTGTTAAACTACTAGAACATTCAAAAGTAACGTGTCTAACGTTTATAAATGTACTAAACAAAAGTAACATAACCATAACGTTTGTCTAACTTTTTGTAAATGTTACTAGAACATTCAAAAGTAACATTCTCATAACTTTTGTCTAACGTTTATAAATGTTACTAGAACATTCAAAAGTAACGTTCCCATATTGTTTGTCTAACGTTTATAAATGTTACTAGAACATTCAAAAGTAACGTCTAACGTTTATAAATGTTACTAGAACATTCAAAGTACATTCTAACGTTTGTCTAACTACTAGACATTCAAAGTACATTCTCATAACTTTGTCTAACATTTATAAATGTTACTTCAAAAGTAACATTCTCTAACATTTGTCTAACATTTATAAATGTTACTAGAACATTCAAAGTAACATTCTCATAACTTTGTCTAACGTTACTTTCAAAAGTAACGTTCTTATAACATTTGTCTAACATTTATAAATGTTACTAGAACATTCAAAAGTAACATTCTCATAACATTTGTCTAACATTTATAAATGTTACTAGAACATTCAAAAGTTAACGTTGTCTAAAATGTTACTATTCAAAAGTAACGAACATTGTCTAACGTTTATAATGTTACTAGAACATTCAAAAGTAACATATACTTTGTCTAACTACTGAACATTCAAAAGTAACATTCCCATAACTTTTGTCTAACGTTTAAATGTTACTAGAACATTCAAAAGTACTTTGTCTACGTTTAAATGTTACTAGAACATTCAAAGTAACATTCTCATAACTTTGTCTAACATTTATAATGTTACTAGTCAAAAGTTTCTCATAACATTTGTTACTAGAACATTCAAAAGTAACATTCTCATAACTTTGTCATGTTACTAGAACATTCAAAGTAAATACATTTGTCTAACTATAAATGGAAATTCAAAGTAACATTCTCATAACATTTGTCTAACATTTATATGTTACTAGAACATTCAAAAGTAACAAACATTTGTCTAACATTTATAAATGTTACTAGAACATTCAAAAGTAACATTCTCATAACATTTGTCTAACATTTATAAATGTTACTAGAACATTCAAAAGTAACATTCTCATAACATTTGTCTAACTTTAAATGTTACTAGAACATTCAAAGTAACGTTCCATAACATTTATAAATGTTACTAGAACATTCAAAAGTAACATTCTCATACATTTGTCTAACTACTATTCAAAAGTTTATAACATTGTCTACATTTATAATGTTACTAGAACATTCAAAAGTAACGTTCTTATAACGTTTGTCTAACGTTTATAAATGTTACTAGAACATTCAAAAGTAACATTCTCATAACTTTTGTCTAACGTTTATAAATGTTACTAGAACATTCAAAAGTAACATTCTCATAAATTTGTCTAACATTTATAAATGTTCTAGAACATTCAAAGTACGTTCCCATAACTTTTGTCATGTTACTAGAACATTCAAAAGTAACGTTAACTTTGTATTCTCAACGTTTATAAATTACTAACATCAAAGTAACATTCTCATAACTTTTGTCTAACGTTTATAAATGTTACTAGAACATTCAAAAGTAACATTCTCATAACATTTGTCTAACATTTATAATGTTACTAGAACATTCAAAGTACGTTCTTATAACTTTTGTCTAACAGAACATTCAAAAGTCATAACATTTGTCTAATTTATAATGTTCTAGAACTTCAAAAGTAACATTCTCAACTTTGTCTAACTTTGTACTAGAACATTCAAAGTACATTTCATAACATTTGTCTAACACTAGAACATTCAAAGTACGTTCTTATAACGTTTGTCTAACGTTGTATAAATGTTCCTAGAACATTCAAAAGTAACATTCTCATAACATTTGTCTAACATTTATATGTTACTAGAACATTCAAAAGTAACATTCTTATAACTTTTGTCTAACATTTATAAATGTTACTAGAACATTCAAAGTAACGTTCTTATAACTTGTCTTTGTGTTTCCTAGAACATTCAAAGTAACATTGTCTAACTATAAATGTTCCTAGAACATTCAAAAGTAACATTCTCATAACTTTGTCTAACATTTATAAATGTTACTAGAACATTCAAAAGTAACATTCTCATAACATTTGTCTAACGTTTATAAATGTTACTAGCATAACATTTGTCTAACGTTACCATTCAAAAGGTTACGTTCTTATAAACGTATAAAGAACATTCAAAGTTGTAAATGTTCCATTTGTTGTGGTGTGTCCAGTCAAAAGTAACATAACATTTGTCTAACTAACATTCAAAAGAACCTTTAATCTAACATTTGTAGAACATCAACAAATGGGTGTTACTAGGTTCATAACATTTGTCTAACATAGAACACGTAACTTTTGTATAATGTTACTAGTTAACGGTTTGTCTACTTCATTCAAAGTGAAATGTTTAGAACATTCAAAAGAACATGTTACGAACATTCAACGTAAAACATGTTCTAGAACATTCAAAGTTTAACATTGTCTAACTAGAACATTCAAAAGTCTCATAACTTTTGTCTATAAATGGGGGGTCTAACGTTGTATAAATGTTACTAGTTCGTCTAACATTTTATAAATGTTACTAGAACATTCAAAAGTAACGTTCCCATAATGTCTGGATGTTGTTTTGTCAGACTTCTGACTATCAGCATAAAGTCTGAGTTATTTTGCCGCTCATTCTGGCATTGATCTGTCCAGACAGGTAGAGACGGCTGACCGATCACAGCTGGGTTTGTTTTTCTGTGTCGTTTACTGTATGTGAAAGAGCTGAAGAGATCAGCATGGAAGAACCTGCCAGCAGCCTCCATGAGCAACTGTACAGAAGAAACTCGTGGAGAAGATGTGGATTCTTCATCAGACGAGGCCTCGACTAACACTGACACCTCTAAACATTCAAGTATTCATCAGACAGTGGCATCATTAATCACAGCACTTTGAGACAGAATGGAATATTTCCCGTGGGTTTGTGTGTGATAAGGAGCGTGTTAATTGTCCAGCATCATTACACCAGCAGCTGATGCTCTCATCAATGATAAATCGATCTGATCGAGCTCTATGCAGGTTTTTTTTAGCGCTCCTGACGCCTCCGTGGAATATCTGCGTGCAGCTCTGCATGTCTCAGTTACCTTGGCAACATATTTCTGCATGTAAAATCCCATCTGAAATGCAGCAGAGCTCGCAGCAAAGACACAAATGATTCCTCATCACACACATGCTTCTGAATGCACATGCATTGCAAAAATTATTAATGCATCTAACGGGTAAATGTCCCTGTGGAGAACATCATTTTCAACACAAATCCCTGCAGAAGAAAATAGATGGAGAAGCTTCAGCGCATCTGAATAAACTCGACTGACAGCAGCTGCATATCAAGCAGCCCTTCGCCTTCGACAGTCAAGAGCAACCAATCACTTCCATCAGTGATCCAGATATGAACAGACACACACACACACACACCACATGTCACCTGTGACATTAAAAAGCTTTTAAAACTGCAGCTGAGTTTGAAAGTAACACCTCAAATATGAATAAAAATCATTTTCCAATCATTTCATCAGTTTGATGAATCCAGACCATCATCCAAACATCTGCAGATCTCTGAACATCCATTTCTTCTTCAGATGCATCAAAAACACTCCATGATGATGTTTTTGTTAACATTGTTAACATTACTGGAAGAACGTTTGTTCGTTACTTTGACAGAACGTTCTGTTCGCTGGACACAAACTCAAATAAATTATGAGTTCAAGCGTTCGCTTTTTCTGAATGAACTAGTTTGTTTGTTATCTGGTATAAGTTATTACAAATGCAGAAATGACTGCAGTAAACACAGAATCACTGTTATTATAAAGCACTGTGATCAACACACTGGAGCTGTTTGTGTACTTACATCAGTGTGTGTGTGTGTGTGTGTGTGTGTGGGTGTGTGTGAAAAGAGTTGGAAACGTCTTTTTCCACAAATTTTGTGTGTTGCAAATTGTATAATATTCAAGCTACACATTTCTAGTAATTGTGCAGTTAATTCTCATATTGTATTTTCAGAAAGTTTTGGAATATTTTTCCTCTCCCCAAATTTGTCACTACTGAAACACAATAATAAATCATTTAATAAGAAGAGTCACATTGACCTATTGAGATTTTGTTCACATCTACCTTGGAAATATATTCTTTGCTTTTTTTTAAAACAGTTTTCACAGGTAAATCAATAATAATTACAATTTTAACAACATTTCAAGTGTAATTTATGAGATTTGTTGTATTTTGAATCATAAAGTTTAACAAACTGATTTCAAAGTTCATTAGTTTGAATAAACATTGAACCAAACACTATAATAACATCTTACTTGATCATTCAATATACTTTATTTTTGACAAACATCACATGTTTCGGTCATGACAGTAATGTGTTGGTAGTGATCACATCACATGACACGATTCAACTCACATACTAAAACATATTAAAATACTAATGATTTGCATAACTGTACTAAAATTGTGTTTATTTCCCCCAAATAAATGATTATATGTTCCCTTTTGTCACTAACGAAACAATGATGTCACTACCGAAATGTAATGAAGTTTCGGTAGTGATAATTTTCGACACTTTTGAGCCGCTCAAAGATGATAATCAGCACATGGTTATCTAACACAGTTCTGAACATAAAAACTAAATTTTATGGAATAACACCCAAAAAAAGTTTGCTTAATTGCAGAAAAAGGTGTTTGTTAGTGACGTTCTTAAAGCTCCACACAGATTTTCAGGCTTCTGAACACATTTAACTCAGAATGATGATCTATCTGCTGTGAAAGAGAGGCTGTGAGAGGAGGAACACAGGAATATCTCCTGATCAGAAATGTAGAAGTGTGTTAAAATCAGTCTCAATGACTCAAACACACACTGTTTCAGTAGTGACATGAACATGAGGGACACACTTTTTACATGAAGTTTCATGATTTAAAAATAAAATATAAAATATTTGCTTGTTTAAAAAAAAAAAAAAAAAAAAAAAAAACAATGGAAAAAACTGCAAAAATTGTATGTCAATATCATTTTCACAAGTTGAAGTTTAGGGGTCAGGGTTCGGGACAGACTCCTCCAAATTGAAAATACCCAATAAATGATGATTTTAATATATTAATCTTACTGATATTTTAAATATTATTGTGGAATTCAATAGATAATAGAAGGATCTTAGTAAACATCTAAAATTTTAATAATTAAATGCTTTTTAAATGTGTTTTTTGGTTGTGGGACAGCACCAATTCTGTAGAATGGCCATAAATAAAGCCTTTGGTGTGTGTGTGTGTGAGTGTGTGTGTGTGTGTGAGAGAGAGTGTGTGTCAGATCAGCACTGGATGTGAAGCAGTTGCAGCGTTTGGTCTTCAGGATCTCAAACTATTAATCTTGGCTAATTAAAGCTGGTTCTCTTCAGAAGCAGAGCAGACGATCACTTGAAAGAGCATCAGATACTCTGAGTTTCATCAGTAATATTGTCATGGAGAAACATTAAAAAACCATTAAGGGAGCTGATATTTAAATGACCTGCCCTGATGGTGATGAATTGGACTGATGATCGAGTCATTACCAGCCTGACCACTAGAGGTCAACACACACTAGACTTCACGACTAGCCCTTTCTATAAGCCAGCAATTATTTGGACCCTCCAGTCACTCTTTATTAATGTCTGAACATCATTCTTCAGATCAGAAGCTTTCCTCGATTATGTCTGTGTTTGAATCAGCTGGTGATTTTTAGTGGATGTATATAGAGAATCACATTAAAGGATTAGTTCACTTTTAAATAAAATTTCCTGATAATTTCGTCACCTCCATGTCATCCAAGATGTTCATGTCTTTCTTTCTTCAGTGAAAAGGAAATGAAGGTTTTTGAGGAAATCATTCCAGGATGTTTCTCCATATAGTGGACTTCACTGGGGTTCAACGGGTTGAAGGTCCAAATGTCAGTTTCAGTGCAGCTTCAAAGAGCTCTACATGATCCCAGACGAGGAATAAGAGTCTGATCTAGAGAAACCATCAGACATTTTCTAAAATGTAAGTGTATTACTGCCCTCCACAGGTCAAAGTCTGAACTAAATTGTCATATTCAAAATGCTAGTGCAAGTATATAACAATTAGTTCAAACTTTGACCTGTGGAGGGCAGTAATACACTTAGCAGTGTCTACACTGCCGGAATTCAAATAGAGAAGAAGAAGAAGAGAGCTAGTTCAAGATGAGCTTTTATTTTCATTTATTTTTTTAGAAAATGAGCGATGATTTCTCTAGATAAGACTCTTATTCCTCGTCTGGTATCGTTTAAAGCCTTTGAAGCTGCACTGAAACTAATCTTGACCTTCAACCGTTTGGAGTCCAGTGAAGTCCACTATATGGAGAAAAATCCTGGAATGTTTTCATCAAAAACCATCATTTATTTTTTTCGACTGAAGAAAGAAAGACAGGAACATCTTGGATGACATGGAGGTGAGTAAATTGTCAGGAAATTTTCATTTGAAAGTGAACTAATCCTTTAACTACAAACAAGCAGAAAACTGACTGAATCTTCAACATTATCTATTGGTTTCACTTCAAAACCAAAATAGAGTTGTTCTAGTTAAACTAAAACTATATTTTTCTAAATAAAACAAAAATACAATTTCAGTCACTGTTACTTGTAGTTTCTTTGTAATCCTTAGTAACATTTACTAACAATTTCTGAGTGAAAACGGTTTCAGAATAAATCCTAAACAGTTATTTTCAGTGTATTCATTTTTTTGGTCATGAAAATATGAAATCAAACTAGAAATGGTCATCTGAAATAAGTTTAAGTTGAATTATTAAAACAAAAGCAAAGCTATAGAATTTTCTTCAACTAATAAAATGGCAAAAACACAAATATTTAAAAAAGCAAATTCAAAATAAAAAAAGAAAAAAGGTATATAAATAATACAAAATCAACACTGAACACAAGCAGCGGATGTTTGCTGACTGTAAAGTTCATTAATGTCAGTTTGATTCCATGAAACCAAATGGTTTTTCCCCTCTTTAATTGTAGTTTGCTGAAATACAGGTGAGGTGTAAATATAGGTGTAAATATTAACAAAGGATAGTTCATGGTTTAGACCTTCACAATACATTCTAACAAAGAAAAGAAAGGACAGGTAACACTGCAGTTTACCGCGGTGAAACGGACCGGTGCGTTTAAAGTGAACTAAATCGTCCTTCCCACTGTGGTACGATAGAGGACAAAACAACTCATGACTAAAGCAGGAAAACTACATGATCTCGTTCGGCACACGTACACCAGATTATTAAACGCTTCCATTACAACCATACCAAACAACAGAGGAAGAGAAGACAGGAAAAGGAAATGTACACTTCGTTTACAGTAACTCATTTCAGTGAAGAACGTGTCAAACTCTCAGGGATAATTAATGATCACAGGTAGCATTACGAAGCATATCCCAAAAATAAGTGTACAATATGCACACTTGGAGAAATAGAAAATTAAAAGCTATATATCTATGAAGACCAGAGAGACTGACGTAAAAGTGGAAAAAATGAAGCAACAGTCCCGATGTTCTCGTTTGTCGTGGTAAAAAGCATCATCCGTCGACGGGTTTCAGGAGCTCCGCCGCGTCCCGAACGTTCAGGAAGGTCAGTTTGAGATCGATTTGAATGCAGGGGTTCTGAACGTTTCGCTTTTTTTAGTCTTTTACAGTCATGGCGGTTCCTTTGGGTCCTCGTGAGAGGACTAGAGCTCGTGTCTCCAGTGTTAAGATGCTTTGAGCGTCAGGGCTTTAGGACACAGCGCAAGTGTTCATTGGTTGTTTTTGGCTTTCGCGTGTGTCAGAATGTGTGATTTGAGGTTGGTGGACTGAGCAAACTTTTTATTGCAGCCGTCGAACGGGCAAACGTAGGGCCGGTCCCCGGTGTGAATTCGGACGTGTGTCCGGAGATTAAAGTCCAGAGAGAAACGCTTCCCGCAGCCCTCGAACGTACACTAGACGGAGAGAAGGACAGGATGGTTAGAGTGAGTCTGGGAAACTCAAGTCAGCTTTATTTCTATTGAGTTTTATACAATATGAAACTAAATCAAAGCAGATTCACCATAATGAACAGGAAAACGACAGTGAGCGCGTTTACATACACACCCATACGCTGATGACATAAAACATGTGACATCTGATCAGAAATTAAGTTAAAACAGTCGACATTCAATCTTAAAGGGTTAGTTCACCCAAAAATGAAAATGTCATTAATTACTCTCCCTCATGCCGTTCGACATCCTTCATTAATCTTCAGAACACAAATTAAGATATTTTTGATGAAATCCAATGACATTTCCTCTCTCAAGATCCATTAATGTACTAAAAACATATTTAAATCAGTTCATGTGAGTACAGTGGTTCAATATTAATATTATAAAGCCACGAGAATATTTTTGGAGCGCCAAAAAAACAAAATAACGACTTATATAGTGATGGCCGATTTCAAAACACTGCTTCATGAAGCATTGCTGGCTATGCAGGCCTCATCGGATTTCATCAAAAATATCTTAATTTGTGTTCTGAAGATGAATGAAGGTCTTACGGGTGTGGAACATTGAATAAAGTGGTTATTTTTGTTTTGTTTTTGCGCACAAAAAGTATTCTCGTCTCTTCATAATATTAAGGTTGAACCACTGCAGTCACATGACTGTTTTAACGACGTCTTTAATTCCTTTCTGGACCTTGAAAGTTTTGATTATATTGCTGTCTATGGACGAGTCTCTTCATCAAAAATATCTTAATTTGTGTTCTGAAGATGAACGAAGGTCTTACGGGTGTGGAACGACATGAGGGTGAGTAATTAATGACAGAAATGTCATTTTTGGGTGAACTAACCCTTTAAAACGTTTAATCAGGTTAAGAACGTGCATGTAAACGCACTCAGTGTTAATGTTGCAATGACAGATGAGCAATTGCATTAAACAGGACAAAATAACACAAACCGCATGTTTAAAAACACTGACACTAAATGTGTTTTTCATTGAGTCAATAGTTTCTAATATAGAATAAAGAATGTTTATTTTTTAGAGTGCATGATGACGCTTTGGATAAAAGCGTCTGCCAAATGCATAAATGTAAATGTACCTGGAAAGGTTTCTCTCCAGTGTGAACCAGCTGATGGCGCTTTAATTTGGAGCTCTCCACAAAGGCCTTTCCGCACTCGGCGCACACGTGAACCCGCGGGCCGTGAGTGTGAAGGTGCTTCCTCATGGCTGAATTATCCCTGAACATTTTAGTGCAGCCCTGTCAGAAACACAGCAGAGAAACACTGCGTTGGACACGGCAAGTCTTAAACGGGTGAAAACTGACGGATCGATCCGCTCACCTTGTGCGGACAGGCTATCGTTCTAGGCGCATCGTCCTCCTTGATCTTCCTCGGCTTCATTCTAAATGAACACAATGACGATTAGTGCTCAGATATCACAGAATTACCCAGAATGCTGTGTATCATTATATTTGTGTGTCTTTATATTCAGAACCAGGACCTAAAAAAACTTTTTGCCACACCTGCCAATGGCCGGTGACTTTACTGGACATGAATTTATTGTTGTTTAATTAACATGAAAAAGCAGGAATATTAGGCTGCTGTCACTTTAAGAGCGAATGAGCCAATCCAATATACTGAACTGTATACGCTCAGTTAAGACATGACTATGTTTACCAGGATATTTGCCAAGACATGACAATTGTGTTTGAATATGTTTGTTCAAGCAAAAGAAGACGTGAAAGAGAACTCAATTCAGTATTCGTGTGCTGTCTGAGACGCAGATTTCTGGGTGCGCACAGCGTGTGAGTAACTAATTAAGTTCCCTTTCGTGTCCTCTTGCATTTTAATATTTTAAACTGGCAAGGCTTAAACTTTCCTGACGATGCAGCACTGGCCAATCAACTGTCCCGAGCATCGTTCACGTTCATGTTCTCACAACATTGCATTGTTAGATTTCATAAAACTGGCGATTGATAAGTTTCATAGTCGCCAATGCAATTTTTTTAGCCGCATCTGGCGCTTGTTAATTTTAGGCCCGGTTCAGAACACTTCCACCCTTTCTCGATGCAGCTACCCAGTGACACTCTATAGTGACCAATAAAAAGCCCCTCATGTGACCAGTGTAACGTTATTCTCCAATCTTAGACTTACCGAACAGGATTACGAGCAAAATGACCGCCACTGTTATTGAAGGGGCTGAGAAATAAAACAACTAACATAGTAAATGTCACGTCAAAACATGGTGCGTCCAAACCAGCAGCATCTCAGAAGACCAATGTCATTAGAGATCGACCGATAATCAGTTTTACTGATATTTTTCACAATATTTAAACATTTTTTTTTATAATCGGTATTGGTTATAATAAAAAAAAAAAGCAATATCAGTCAATCACTAATGTCATTCACTGCATTACTGATGTGCTGTTATTGATACTGAAGCTTAATAATCAACAAATGAACAAAAAAGGCATATTTTTCAAAGAGATAATAAACATGAATTAAAGATTTTCACAGTAAGAAAACTAAAACTGCATCCACAGAAATCACAAGCTCACATGACTGGAAAGCGTCATCAGATTCACATCTGACAGCAAATACATGATCTGTGTTTATATTAGGGCTGGGTAAAAAATATTGATTTCTCGATTTTAATTGATTCTCATTTTTATGAACTGATATCGATTCTTAAATCCCAAGAATCGATTAGTCTAGTCTGTTTTCACCTGATAAATGAGCAGAATATGTAGCGCCTCCCATCCAATAAATCACAATAATCTTTGTGCTTTGTTACTTTTGATATGAAGCAAAGTCTCAGATTTCAAATGACGTCCATCTTATTATGAGATTCAAAAAATAAACACCGCTTTGGCGCCGTTTAATGTGGCGTGACAGATCGCTTTAGCGCCTCAGTTAAAGAGAACCATGTGATCATCCTCTCCTCCGCTTTAATACCAGTTACAGCGAAATAAACATGCATGAACATCTGAAGGTATGTTAAAATATACAGTACACCTTACTGAAATCCGTATCATGTCTCGTGTAATCGCTCAATCAGTGTTTCAACCTCGGAAAGACTCAATAAAACAGCTTGTAAACGATGTCACGTGACGTCACATTTACCTCAGAAAAACATATTCAGTGACTCATTAGTCAGCTAGAAAAGTGAACTCTTGAAAGCAACATTCTGATAAATATAGCTATGCACCGTTATATATTTATTAATATTCTTCAATATTTAATGCATGTTTGAATAAATCAGCCGCGATTTAAATGTTTATATTTAAAAAAAAAAACGAATTGGAGTAGAAATATGATTATGTAATTCTAAACTTTATTTATAATAAAAACATCGAGTGTAATTTAAGTGTTTGTATATAAATAAGTTAATTTAACCTTCAGTATTATTATAGTAGTACCAGCTGACTCTCATGTGTAGTTTACAGCATTAGTTGAGAGATTTTTTTCCTCTAGGAAATTTACCATGTACTGAAACTGAAATACTACATTCAAAATAATCGATATCGAATCCGGAATCGTAATCGAAAGCATAGTTCATCGAATCGTATTGTGAAAATTGTGGCAATACCCAGCCCTAGTTTATATACAAACACATTATACATAAATTCTAAATCAGTTTACTGGCTTTTCTATCCATATTTTAATATCAGAAGCACTTCGCCTCAGAGTCCAGATTCATTTCTGACACTGATATACACAATTAGGTTTCCTTTAAAGACAAAAAATGTATCTTATGATTTCATTCAGCAGTAAAAGTGAGTGTCTCTGACTGACCTGGCGAACTCTGCCAGCTGTTTCGGGTCCGACAGGTCGATTCCCGGGATTCCTCCGGGCGGGAGCTTCTTTCCCGTCATGTATTCGGAATAATCCGGAGGAGAGTTTTCCCCGATGATCTGCTCCTCCACCACCGTCTCATGATCGATGTCCTTCTTGTCATCTGAAACACACACCAAATCACACACGCGTTCAATTGAGTCAGTGTCGAGGAAATTATACGCTATTTCTTCCACACGGAGCGGTCCTTCGAGCGAAAAACACCACTTTTAAACAAACAACAATTAAAATCCAAATAAACACAAACGCGCGATTATTTCTGATAGAAATCTGAATCATTTAACAGAGATAGTTAACAGACACACAGCCGGTGGTTCGGTCTTCACAGCTCGTTTCAGGTCCAAATGTTATAAAAAAAATAATTATAATAATAAACCGTCAAACCTTGTCAGATATTTAAATCCAAAGTGGCGCGCCCGCAGCCCGCCGAATCTGAAATTCAAACCGCGCGACAGTTTAACGGTCTTTAACGGTCTCCTGGAGCCGCAGCTCGCGCGGCCTACACTCAGCATCTGCAGCGCGCTCGCGCCATCTTCAACCCGCAGCACCGTCGCCATCTTTTCGGGCCGCCATACTGGACTCGGGGAACATGGCGGCGCCCATCGACAGCTAAAAACATGGCCTCCGTTCAAAACAAAAACACCGGACCGATGCGCCCGCGTTCTCGGTGCGAAGACGTCTCGCGAAAAGGATCTACCGCGGAACTGGACGTGCTGCGGACGGACAACGCCCTGCCGAGGGCCCGGGACTCCGAGCCAGCGACATACCAGAGAAAGAGACTCACTCACCCGATGCCCACATCGTGACGGAGAACTCGCCCTCCAGAGTCTTGATCTGCACCTGCTTCTGCTCCCATTTCCTCCCGGTTGCCTCCGCCGCGCTCAGGTAGCTCTTTTTGCCCGCTTTCTTGCCCCCCGAGCCTGATTTCTTGCCCATCCGCCCCATGGAGCTCTTCCCCGCGACTGTCATCAGAGTCTGTCCGATGTACTCGTCCTCGGCGCCGGGCGCGGGCACCGGGATGAGGATCTGGTCCTCGAAGCCGTCGTCCGCCCGGAGATCCGAGTCGTCCCCGCCGACCACCTCCTCCCGGGTCTGGACCAGGATCACCTCCTGATGGTGATGGACCTGACTCGGGTCGTCCGTCACCAGCGGCTGCAGCGCGATCATGGGCTGGTGCTCGTCGTCATCGTCCCCGCCGACCACCGTCGTCTCGATGGTTTCCACGGGGATCGTTTCCACCTCGATCTCGTGCAGCTCCACGATCTCCGCGGGCATCTCCGAGCCGTCCGTCTCGATGTACAGCGTTTCGCCGGATGCCATGTTGAAGTCCGCCAGCTCGCTCGCCTTTGCTGCTGCGTTAAACAAACGCACGCACGGAACGCTCGCTCGCTGCCCCGCAAACACACACACACACACCCCCTGATACCCGCACAGCGCGCGCACACACACTCTCTCCGATAATACAAATAACTCTCCACTTCTCACATGAATTCACGTCGCCACTACGCTCCACTTCCAAATCTCGCGAGAGGAGGGGACGGTCGGGCTCGCGCGAGCGGACACGCGCAGAGGAAACATTATTGGCTGTATCTGCGTAAATACAACATGATTGTTTTGTTATTTTTTTATAATGTGTGTGAAAATATAATCATATATAATATATATATATATATAGATATAATATATAATCATGAAATTATTTTAATTTTAAAATCCATATTTTCACTGTATATTAACAAACGGATGAAAATGTTCTTTATTTTTTCTATTATTGTACTTCTATTTCTATGTAATATTAATGTGTATTGTCCCTGATTAAATAAATAAACAATTAAGTTAAATACACATTGAGTTTGAATATATTAAAATATGATTTGATTTATTTATTTATTTATTTTTTGTGGGGTTTTTTGTCATATAAATCATTTCTAAACTGAAAATTAATGTAACCAGAAACTTATTATATTATTATTATTATTAAGTAAATATTATTTTAAAATCCAGATTTAAATAGTTGAATATTTAGTTCAATAAAAGTGAATATTTTTAAATAAAATTATATTAATATTTTAATAAATGTCCTGATTTAGTTATGTTTATATTTTAAGATGTTGTGGGTTTTAAACAAAAAATAAAATGTCACCAGAAACTTATTGTGTGTGTGAATATATATATAGGCTATAATCATGAAAATATTTTTATTTTAAAATCCAAATTTTCACTTGTATATTAACAAACGGATGAAAATTATTTTCTTTATTTTTTCTATTATTGTACTTCTATTTCCATGTATAATTAATGTGTATTATCCCTGATAAATTAATTATACACATTGAGTTGTTTGAATATATTAAAATGATTTTTATTTATTTATTTATTTATTTTGGGAGGGTTTGTCATATAAATAATTTCTAAACTGAAAATTAATGTCACCAGAAACTTATTATATTATTATTATTAAATAAATATTATTATTTTAAAATCCAGATTTAAATAGTTTAATATTTAGTTGAATAAAAGTGAATGTTTTAATAAAATCATATTAATTTTAATAAATGTCCTGCTTTAGTAGTTTATATTTATTAAACAAAAAATAAAATGTCATCAGAAACTTATTATATTATTATTATTAAATAAATATTATTATTTTAAAATCCAGATTTAAATAGTTTAATATTTAGTTGAATAAAAGTGAATATGTTTTAATAAAATCATATTAATATTTTAATAAATGTCCTGATTTAGTAGTTTATATTTTGTAAACAAAAAATAAAATGTCACCAGAAACAGATGCAGGTGTTTTTCTGTCATTTATGAATATCGTTTTCTCTGCAGATGATCACAATTTATTTGTTTTATTTGTAGAATATCTGAACATTATTCTTCATATGATCAGCACAAATAAACACTCACACTTCTCGTTCATCCAACACATCCTTCACAGTTTTATTTCACTTCTTTTTAAATGTCATGTATATCTTTTATTTATTTACTCTTTTTTTTTCTCAAACCAGGAAGCACTTGGTCAAAAAGAGAAATCATAAAACAGAACAATACTTCACCATATCCTTGCAGCCAATAAACATTTTATTAACAACATGATCACAAATACTCCGGTGTTTGTTCATTAGACGGAAATAATCGTTGAGATCCTTCACAAAACCTCTCGTTTGGTGATTAAATACATGTTTTTATGGCAAAAAGGATAAAAAAACTCTTAAAAAATGCTCTGAGAGGTAACGAGAAATGATGAAAGGAAGATTAACAGCAATAAAAATATAAGTGATGTGCAATTATTATTATTATTATCATTTTTATTCATTCCTACGTCTACCTACATGAAAACACTAATACTACTACAACTATAATAATAAAAATAATAATAATAATAACAATAATAATGCAGACAAAATGAAAAGAACACCTCATAAAAACACATTTGTGATGTTTCTTCTATTTTCTTCAGTTTCTGCAAAAGACTTTGAAAAGATCCACTTCTACCAGAAACAGCAGGTCAGTGCAAGAGAAAGGGATCCTGCGGCGTTCCAGACGTGTTAGAGCCGGAGTCTGAGGGCTTTAATACGGCTGTAACGTCCGGCGGCGTCCCTCGTCGGCTACAGCAGCTTCTGCCCGGGTTTGGCTCTCGGAAACATGGACATTATGTCGTGCTGATTCTACTGAGTTCATGTCTAATGGCTGGAAACAAGACGGAGCGTGAGCACGTCATGTGACCGCATCGCCCAATAAAACACTGAAAGACTGGAGCACAACGTACCATCAATGATCTCATCCTTCACCTTGTGCAATTCACGAACGACTTCTTCCAGGATCTCCTGTCGGGGAGAAGAAGTGTTTGAGCAGAAGCACACTGGAAGACGTGTGAGCGTTTGACGGGCGGATCTTTACCTGCTTCATTCTGTCGAAGTCTAAGGCGTCTGCGTCACCGATGCTTCCCACGGGTCGAACCCTGCGGAGCGGACGGACACAGTTCAGATGACGTGATCGAGAAGTGTTTGTGCGTCTCGGTGAATGTTTCTGCGCTCACCTGGACACCAGCGATGATCTCTCTGCTGAGTTCGCTCGGTCCCACGGCTTCTTCACGCCGTCTGCAGACCAAACAACAAACGCTTACAGACACTCAAATAAAGCTTCCAGAAGAAGGTTCTCACAGTGATGCCACAGAAGAACCATTTTTGGATCCCCAAAAGAATCTTTTCAATTATTAGTTCTTGAAAGAACCATTTTTCTTAGTTTAATGAACATTTTAATAATCTAAAGAACTTTTTCAACTATAAAGACCCTTTTGTGCATTGTGACAGATTCTGTGGATCTTTGAGCCATCGATGCCAGTGAAGAAGCTGCTCAATCACATCTAAGTTCTACTGTCATTGATGGGTTTCATTGGGTTCAATACACAAAGATGATGCTGACGGTACCTGCGGCGTTCTGCCCACGGGAGTTCGGATCATCCTGAAAGACATTAGAATCATTCACGGCAACAACAAACATCAGCTGACAACTAGAACAGCCCAATATTAATATTTCAATCAAAAAAAAAACCTCACGTTTTGGCTTTCTCCATCTCTCTTCTCATCTGCTGCTTTCCGCCTGTGATGTGAAATAAAGTGTGTGTCGCTTTGAAGGTAAAATAAACTGTAATACTCTGTCTAAACCAGGTGTGATGTGAAGTTAACAGGGGCAGCGTGACTCAATCGCAGCCAATCAGAACAAATTTGATGTCTGGATCAGTGAGATGCGACAGTGGGCGGAGCTACCCGGCAGTGACCTGTCAATCATCGCAGTCACAGCTGGTCAGGACAGAACCTCAGCTTTAATTGTGTTGGTGTGCGTCTGTCCCCACCTCCGCGCGAGCAGCGCGTTCATTTCCTCCATCAGTCCTCCGCTTCCTCCACTCGTCCGGTTGGCTTCGTTTTTGGCACCGGAAGCAGAGTTTTCCTCGGGCTGCGGACACACGATGCTTTAATGTCAATTATTTGCTCTTTTTATTTAGATTTTTTCATGCAAAATGAAATAAAATGGTTCTACACTTAAAAATAAAGGGATTTTTCGCAGTGATGCCATTGAAAAAATAACCTTTAACCCTTGTGTATTGTTCAAAAAGGTCTCACTCTCCACACACACACACACACACACACACACTGTTATACTCCATATAACTCTATAAAAGCCAGAAACTAAGCTTTTTTTGAACAGGCCTATCTAAAGGGTTAATGGTGCCACCTGGTGATCAAGTGTAAAAATTACAAATTTTACCTCTTCCCAACAGGGAAAACCACCATCATTCAAGACTGCATGATTATATGGTATCATGGCTTTGCAATCAAAAAATGTCGTTATAATGGAAGTCAATGGGTCAAAAACAGCCACGAACAGTAAATGAGGGAGAAAAAATTAAAATGTGATGCTGCACAAAGACTAACAATGCATCAAAAACAATGTTGTTACTAATCTTTGACATTGCCAAGAAAAAAAATCCAGTCCACAATCACTTTTTATGTTGTTTTTTTTTCCCCCCAAATCAGTGACATCATTTATAACTTTGACAATAAAAAAGTAAAAATCCTGGATTTTTTAAAAAATATTTAGTAGTTTTGATCAGGACTGAGGTTGATTGACAGATTTATGCAAAAAAAATTGAAAAAAATATTGATCTGATACATTTTTACAGCAGTTTAATTTAGTGGATGTTTTCATTTACGAACATAACGAAAGGGTAGTGAATTTGCCCACAGTGTATTTTTGAGATTTTAAAAATTTTCAAAGCATTTTCCCAAAATATGTATCAAAATAAGATTTGTCACCAAAAATCATTCCATTTGCTGAAACACAGAGAAAGCTGTGGCCAAATTAAGACTCAAAAACACCCCATAGTGGATGAAAACGTCCCCAACAACACATAAGAGTTAAAAAAAAAACATTTTTAGAGCATCTTTTGAAGCTTTTGTGCATTGGAAAGACTCCATCGATGCCAATAAAGAAGAAATGATATTTTCTGGTGTCGTCTGGATTCTGCTGACCGGGTCAGTGTGAGTGAATGAGGAAGGCGTGGAGTTTCGGACAGACCCTTTGCACGCGCCGCAGTTTGGCTCCGGCGATCATGGCGGCGAGGCCGGTGGGGCCCTGACCGTCGTCCTGCGAGGCCCCGGGGCCCCCGTATCCACCCACGGGTAAAGGGGGCGGGGGAGGAGGCGGAGCTCCGGCGGAGGGGGGCGGAGGGCCGGGCGGGGGAGGAGGAGGAGGACACGGACCGCCCATCAACAGAGGAGGAGGCGCGACAGTGGGAGGAGCTACGGACAGCACCGCGGGGTGACCCTGAAACGGTGAACCTGTGGGAAAACAACACCGTCAGTGACGCAAACTTCATTCTGTGTCGGTCAGGAGTGTTCACGTCTTACCTGAGTTGGACGATCGTCTCTCCCGCTCAATGTGCGCCTGCATCTGCTGCTGCTGCATCTCCATCTGCCTGCAGAGACCCACAACACTGCACATGTTACCCATCATGCACTGCACACAGAGTCACACACACTGATGCGAGGCAGGTGATTTTTTTACAATCATTGATCATTACAACATTTTACAATGTTTCTGAAAGTCTCAAAGCTTCATTTATTTGATCAAAAATACAGTAAAACAGTGAAATATTATTCCAGTGTAAATCAGCTGTTTTCTATGTGAATATATAGTAAAGTGTAATTTATTCCTGTGATCAAAGCTGAATTTTCAGCATCATTACTCCAGTCTTCAGTGTCACATGATCCTTCAGAAATCATTCTGATATGATGATTTGCTGCTCAAGAAACATTTATGATTATTATCAGTGTTGAAAACAGTCATATTTCTGTGGAAATCATGATACATTTTATTTTTCAGGATTCTTTGATGAATAGAAAGTTCAAAAGAACAACATTTATCTGAAATAGAATCTTTTATCGAATAGAATCAGCGTCCCTGATGACTAAAAGTGTTAATTTGACATTTACTCGAGGGACCCATAATGCATCAGTAGAATGGGTCAGGAGGATTTCTGACGAGAATCGCTCAGATTTGATGCGGGAAGCGTATGACAGATCCTGCTGAGAGCTGCTCGACACACGGAGAGAGGTGGAATGTTCTAGATGCATGATGGGACGGTGGAACAGCTGACACAGCACACTCACACGCATCATAATGCAGCTGATGCTTCCTCTGACCACCAGAGGGCGTCTATATGTGAGCGGCTGTCCTCACTCACTGCATCATATCATTTATAGTGTCCTGTTATGCTATTTTAGAGTCTCCTACAACAGATTCACATTCATCTAAAGTCACAAACACTTTAATGTTCTCATAATATCCACTGCAGCATCAGCTCTTTTTTCTCAGTGTCTGAAACGCTTCGATCGAGGATTTGGTCTCTCTAAACCCCGCCTCTCTGAGAGCTGCTCTGCTCTGATTGGTCAGAAACCAAATGCTCATTATCATATCTGAATCTCAGCTCTTGATGGACTATATGCACGTTACTTCCTGGTTGTGGTTAAGCCAGCTCAGGCATTTCCGGTGAACTGTTATCTGTTCATTCTGTAGTCGCTGTACATCGACACAAAACCATCAATGGTTGACTTTTTAATGTTGTATTCATATTTTAATGCAGTTATCACATTTACCTAATTTGCCAATTAATCAGTTTTATTGATTGTAATAAAGACGAAGCTATTGGGACCGTTTAAAAACGCCGTGTCTGTAATTAGACACACACACACATTATTCTCCAGCACTTCAAATGTTATTTTTAATGTGATGACCACAAACATTTGTTCATCCTTCTGAGATTGTCTCCATTGTAAAACCGAACGTTTCAAAATGTAGGAAATTCAACATTTGATAGAAAACACTTATTTCAAAATAAAAAAGACAATAATTACCACTTTAACCAGCAGGTGGCGGCAAAGTAGCATTTATTTGCGCATATATCAGCCATTTCCTCTAATCGTTTTTCACTTTGTTTTTGACTAAATATTAAACATTATAAAATAACTAGGTTTAAAAACACATTTTGTCAATGTGAAGTATGAAATACTCACAGAATCTCCTGAAAAACAATAACTTTTCTTGTGAATGAATGACAGAAAGCGAGCGCCGCTCTCTTTTTATAATCACAGCAGCTGTCAGTCAGAGCAGCACAAGATCAATGATTCACACACAATTTATTCAATTAATCTAACTAAAGTGCACAATAAATATTCAATTTCTGAAGCTTTTTTTCACATAAAAGTGTGAAAACTGATGGTCGAATTGAATTTAGTCGAGGAGGAACACTGAGGCTCGTCTTTATTTATTTTTTTATGCCGTCTTACGTTTGAATAACTAAATTAATGCTATGCCTGACTGTTTAAGTGACTATATTGTGATTATAAACTAAGTATTACACTACTGATGCTCAACACACCAGCACATGACTCTCACAGGAAGTTCTCCAGCTGGCTTATATTAATGCAGAAGCTCTACAGAACGCTCATATGGTCCATTGGGCGGGTTTTGTTGTGAAAACCTGGCAATTCTGGAAACTGGGTTCAAGATCAGTAAAATGACTCTGATATCTATTTTCAGCTCTATATTTATTCCCATTTATTCTAAAGAACGCTCAGTGCATATAGTCCATTCACAGTGATTCGAACAGTAACAGTTTCACCGTATCAATCTCAGCAGAAAACAGCGTCTTCTCGACATGAACAACACGAACCAAACTCTTCCAGTCTGATACAACTACAGTGATTGAGGGCGGAGCAAAGAGACGCTGTTCAGCCAATGAGGAGCAGAGGCGGGCATTATGCAAATTAGTTACAAACCTACATAAGTTCAGCAGGAAGTGAGACTGAATTACTGACGTCTCGTTGGTAAATATCATATAATATATAAGTCATTTAAGTGGAGATATTACATGTGTTTGTGTGTCTTACCGTCTCTGCACCTCCAGTTCTTCTGTGCTCGGTCCGTTCTGGAGTTGCCGCTGAACAGCTGGACCTGAAAGAGACACTCAACAGTGTGAGAAATATAACAGCAACATCATGTGTGTCAAAATGAAGTGCGTTTGTGCTCATCTGCTAATGGAGTCAGAAAAATAAACTTAATTCAAAGGGATAACAAGATTATTTTTCGTTTCCATTGGCAGATATCTGTACTGGAAAACAGGACAAAAATACTGAGAAAGAGCATCTATTTTAGGAGACAAAGAAAGATGATCAGACAGCAGCACATCTTCACTAAAGTGTTCGTCGTTTTCTAGCGCTCACAAATTTGGAATAAATGTTTTAATGTTTTTGAAAGAAGCACCAAAGCATTGATGAATGAATGCAGTTCCGGACGGCAGGTGACGTCCAGCGAGTCTGACCGGGTCATCAGGACCTCCTGACTATAAACACACACCTCACTGGAGAAACATGCTATCTGGGGCAGATCCTCTGTCATCAACATGGTAAATATTGTAACACGTCTATAACGCAATGATTCCTCAAGATCATGTTTCAAGAAAACACTGGAACCCGATGCCACACACACACACTCATTCAAACACACACACACAAAACTCAACCATCACTCGTATAAGTACTGATCGTGATGAAAGCTCCATCCACAGACCAGAAGATCTCAAAGATTTAAGAAGAAAACACCTAGCAACCACATAACAATGCCCTAACAACCAGACAGAATACCAAATCACACTTATCTGACCGTTATCAGTTTGTATCAGTAAATGAAGAGATGTCATGTGGATCATCAGTGTGGAGAACCACAAGGCTCAGTACGAGGACCGCTGCTGTTCACCCTCTACATGCCACCCTTCAGAGATATCAATGGACTAGTCATTTCCTATTACTTAATTATGAAAAAACAGAGATTCTAATAATCAACAAACAACAAACTTCTTCACGAAGTTTGCTCTGTTAAGTCTTTGTCTTCAGTTAGGACCCTGGGTGTGCTCTTCGATACCAATCTTTCATTTGAAAGACACACATCTGTAAAACCGCATTCTTCCATCTTAAAAATATATCTAAATTACGACATAAGCTCTCAATGAGAAATGCGGTCATGTCCTCAAGCTAGATTACTGGGTGGTTGCCCTGCACGCTTAATAAACAAACTCCAGCTGGTCCAAGTTCTTACTAGAGCCAGGAAGTCTGACCGTATTAGCCCGGTTCTGTCAACACTGCATTGGCTCCCTATTAAACATCTCATACATTTTAAAATATTGCTTATAAAGCACTAAATGGATTATCTCCTCCTCTTAATGCATTATAGTCCTTCACGTCTATTGCGATCTCAACTGCAATCCTGAAGCAAAACTGCAATCCTTCATACAGTACATGACAAACATAAACCTATAAACAGCCTCAGTGAAGCTGAACCTGTCTGAACTCTACAACAGAACCAAACCGAGCCAGAGACAGAGAGCTGTACGTACAGGACATGTTGAAGAGGACGAAGCGGCCGTTGCAGACGCAGACGCAGAAGCACTGGCAGATCCACTCTGTGATCATCGCTCAGCTGAACCTTCATCATGTCCTGCGCTCGACTCTACCTCCTCAAACAGTGTCCGGTTTCTGACGGACGTAACACACACCTGCCTGACAACAGCAGGCTGACGGCAGCCGAGCGGCTCCTGTTTCTGTGTGTGTGTGAGTGTGTGTGTGTGAGTGTGTGTGTGTGTGAGTGTGTGAGAGAGTGTGTGTGTGTCACGCAGCCTCCAGACAGCAGGAGGAGATAGAGTGAACGCAAAACCTTCAAACACGCCGATCAGAAACTGGCAGTGTTGCCAAGTCTGCGGTTTTCCCGGGGAATTGGGCTACTTTAACACTGTTGCCGCTGGTTGTTTTTCATGTCCGTGGGTTGAAGCAACCACAAATAACATGATATTTAGACTCTGGAATATGAATTTTACCAGGGAAACCCGCCTGAAATGCGATTGGGCTAGTTTTGAGCAGCAATGGACTATACGCACGGTTACTTCCTGGTTGTGGTTAAGTCAGCTCGGGCGTTTCCGGTGAACTGTTATCTGTTCATTCTGTAGTCGCTGTACATCGACACAAAACCATCAATGGTTGACTTTTTAATGTTGCATTCATATTTTAATGCAGTTATCACATTTACCTAATTTGCCAATTAATCAGTTTTATTGATTGTAATAAAGACGAAGCTATTGGGACCGTTTTAAAAACGCTGTCTGTAATTAGACACACACACACATTATTCTCCAGCACTTCAAATGTTATTTTTAATGTGATGACCACAAACATTATTTGTTCATCCTTCTGAGATTGTCTCCATTGTAAAACCGAACGTTTCAAAATGTAGGAAATTCAACATTTGATAGAAAACACTTATTTAAAAATAAAAAAGACAATAATTACCACTTTTAACCAGCAGGTGGCGGAAAAGTAGCATTTATTTGCGCATATATCAGCCTTTTACTCGTTTCAGCCATTTACTCATTTTACTCGATATAATCGTTTTTCACTTCGCTTTTGTCTAAATATTAAAGGTGCCGTAGAACGTGTTTTCAAAAGATGTGATATAAGTCTAAGGTGTCCCCTGAATGTGTCTGTGAAGTTTCAGCTCAAAATACCCCATAGATTTTTTTATTCATTTTTTTAACTGCCTATTTTGGGGCATCATTAAATATGCGCCGATTCAGGCTGCTTCCCCTTTAAATTCTCGTGCTCCCCGCCCCCGAACTCTCGACTGCCTTAAACAGCATAAACAAAGTTCACACAGCTAATATAACCCTCAAAATGGATCTTTACAAAGTGTTCGTCATGCAGCATGTCTAATCGCGTAAGTATAGTATTTATTTGGATGTTTACATTTGATTCTGAATGAGTTTGATGGTGCTCCGTGGCTAAAGCTAACATTACACACTGTTGGAGAGATTTATAAAGAATGAAGTTGTGTTTATGAATTATACAGACTGCAAGTGTTTAATAATGAAAATAGCGACGGCTCTTGTCTCCGTGAATACAGTAAGAAACGATGGTAACTTTATCCACATTTAACAGTACATTAGCAACATGCTAACAAAACATTTAGAAAGACAATTTACAAATATCACTAAAAATATCATGATATCATGGATCATGTCAGTTATTATCGCTCCATCTGCCATTTTTCGCTATTGTTCTTGCTTGCTTACCTAGTCTGATGATTCAGCTGTGCACAGATCCAGACGTTAATACTGGCTGCCCTTGTCTAATGCCTTGAACATGGGCTGGCATATGCAAATATTGGGGGTACATATTAATGATCCCGACTGTTATGTCACAGTCGGTGTTATGTTGAGATTCGCCTGTTCTTCTGAGGTCTTTTAAACAAATGAGATTTACATAAGAGGAGGAAACAATGGAGTTTGAGACTCACTGTATGTCATTTCCATGTACTGAACTCTTGTTATTCAACTATGCCAAGATAAATTCAATTTTTGATTCTAGGGCACCTTTAAACATTATAAAATAACTAGGTTTAAAACACATTTTGTCAATGTGAAGTATGAAATACTCACAGAATCTCATGAAAAACAATAACTTTTCTTGTGAATGAATGACAGAAAGCGAGCGCCGCTCTCTCTTTATAATCACAGCAGCTGTCAGTCAGAGCAGCAAAGATCAATGATTCACACACAATTTATTCAATTAATCTAACTAAAGTGCACAATAAATATTTATTTCTGAAGCTTTTTTTCACATAAAAGTGTGAAAACTGATGGTCGAATTGAATTTAGTCGAGGAGGAACACTGAGGAACGTCTTTATTTATTTTTTATGCCGTCTTCTTACTTTGACTATTTAAGTGACTATATTGTGATTATAAACTAAGTATTACACTACTGATGCTCAACACACCAGCACATGACTCTCACAGGAAGTTCTCCAGCTGGCTTATATTAATGCAGAAGCTCTACAGAACGCTCATATGGTCCATTGGGCGGGTTTTGTTGTGAAAACCTGGCAACTCTGGAAACTGGGTTCAAGATCAGTAAAATGAGTCTAGATGTGACTCTGATATCTATTTTCAAAAATACAGTAAAAAAAAAGAACAGCACAACTGTTTTCAACACTGATAATAATCATAAATGTTTCTTGAGCATCAAATCATCATATTAGAATGATTTCTGAAGGATCATGTGACACTGAAGACTGGAGTAATGATGCTGAAAATTCACAGGAATAAATTACACTTTACTATATATTCACATAGAAAACAGCTGATTTAAATAGTAATAATATTTCACAATTTTTACTGTATTTTTGATCAAATAAATGACTCTTCATGATTGCACACTTTTGAGCGCTAGTGTAACATGCCCATATAACTCTATAGATGCTAAATGCACAAATCTAAAAGGGTTTTTGTCTGTGATGATGTGGTCGTGATGTCAGACTGTCTCTTTACCTCCATCTTGGCTGCTGAGCACGTTGAGGGCGAACAGCATGGCGTTGGAGAAGGTGGTGGCCTCCTCTTTACTGGCGAAGTTGAGTCCGTACACCTGCCGCGCGTCACGCCACTGGTGGAAGGTGGGCGTGGCCTGGTTGTACTTCAGGCCCTTCACTATGGAATAGTTGATGACCACCTGTCACAGAGGTCAGAGGTCAGTCTCGTTCATTGATTCGTTGAGTATATCTCATGATATAGCGTGTAAACGCACCTGCTGGTCCTGCAGTTTGACGCCCACCACACGGAAGGTGTTGTTGGTTGTGTTGTGGTAGATGTTGATTCGACTGAAGCCCTGCTGACCCGGTTTGATCGGCACCCATTTTTTGCTGGTGTCGTCGTAGACCATGACGGACGCGCGGGCCTGACAGATGCTCTGCTCGCTGAAACACAAACACGGCGGGTCAGTCGATGACGCTCAATAATCACAGCGCTCCATACACCCGCCGACCCACAACAACCAGCGTCGACACACTTCGTTGTGTCAATAAACCTTTGACATCTGATTTTGTTCTTTTGATAAGTGGATTAAAGCAGATACATATATATAATAATTTTTTTGATTTTTTTAGCTCAACATCTGCAAAGTAGGTAATATCAGGCCTTTTTTTGCAAAAAGATGCAGCTGTTATAGACAATCACTGCTGGAGAAAAACAAACTTTTGTGTGATTGACTACTGACTCAAACCTCACATGACTGAAATACAGATGTGTGACAACTTGCCCCAGTCTGACAGAACATGAGAAAACAGACAGAAGTCATGGAGGGACAGAGAAGCAGCGAACACGAGGAACACGAGCCCATCTGTGCAGCGCTGCTAAAATTATAAACGCCGCCGCCGGCTGAATTCAGCTGTGCTCACTGCATACTGAAGGAATACTGCGAGTGTGTCAGCGTGTGCTTCAAACAGTCAAGGCTGAAGAACGCTGGGAATCAGACAGTTTCAGTTCCCATTGACTTCCATTATATGGACAAAAATAGAATATCACAATATCTTCTATTATGTTCCAGAGCTGAAAGAATGACATGACGCTGAGTAAATGATCACGTTTGGGTGAACGATCATCTGAAACGGGTCTGAATGAGGTAAAGGATAGAAAATTTCCGTACACAAGCATCTTTATACACGTCTAATGTAACATACATGACACACCGGCACACGTGACAAACCATCAGCTGACGCAGGGAAAGTGCAGTTTAATGCTGATTTTCACAAGCTGTTAATTTTTCAAGAGGAGCTTCTGGTGAAACGAGATTGAAAGGTTTGAGGTCTTTGAGTTTTCAGAGACGCTCGACTACAGCCCAAGAAAACACTCCTGACACACTTACAGTCTCTGAGAGTCCGGCTCCTTACATAAGCAGCAAACGCAGGTTTGGTTTGGAGAGTCTGGTGTGTGTGAAGCTGCAGGAACTGCTGAAACACACTAATGCGCTGACAGACCGCTGGAGTGGAACATCTCTGGCCTAAATAAAGAACTGCAGCAAAGGCTTCTCTAAAGTCTGCATGAAATCCAATGGAATATTTCAGTGAATGATTTATCATTATTGTGTTAAATTCATGTTCCTCATAATTTTGAATCAGAATATCTTCCTCTTGCAGCATCTCTTCTCTTCTCTGATGATGGGGGCGGGGCAACCTGTCACTCACATGAGATCCACCAATAGCAAACCACAACCATCTAATCAATTCCACACAGACAAAATCAAGCCCCGCCCTACATTTGTTCTTGTTTGAGAAGCAGTTTATGGCACAATAGAGAAGAAAAGACCAGCGCAACTTCTGTTTCATACCAAGATTTTCAATTCAGAATTCACTGTAAATATTGTAAACAGCATGAATATTTCATACATGTTTGAACTCTTTCTGTAAGATCTGCTCTAATATTTAATGAGTTTGTTTCATATTTGATGAAGTTTGCATCATTATTACTGTGGCAGATTTAAACATGGACAACAATATTCCGTATTCTGTCCAACTAGCTTACAAAACCAGACAGTAAAAAGTGATTTTGTAACATAATGTAACTTTTTTTAAACAAATATAATATCGCTCACTTTATTAATGTTTTTTGGGTCATTGATGAATAAGGTTTTTAAAAGTGTAAAAAAAAAACATAATTGCGTTTTATTAAGTGTTATCAATGAGATTATGTGGTTTTTATAATCAATTAACACTGATTTTGTCATTTTTACAAGATGGACAAAATTTGTCACCAAAAAAGTCATTCGGTTTAACCAAAATTCGGTTTTACCAAATTACGATATTTTCAAACAATGCTAACAGGCTGATATCTAGCTAGCAAAAGCACGATCAAACATTTTTAAGTTTTTAAAATATTCCAACATTTTCCATGTTTTATAGCGGTTGCACCGAATGACCTGATGTTTCGGGACATGCGTATGATCAAGAGAAAACATGAATTTATCAAATAGTTAAGAGAGAGTTAGTTACTTTGCTTCACGACCATGTGGTCCTTTGCAGGTGTCTGAATGATGTCACATCCTGTCACATGATGCTGACCATGACTTGATCCAAAATGGTCCCTTTACTCCGAATGACATCAATGAAATTCATTTTTCTGGACATTCTTTCTCATAACAAAACAACGACTTCTACACATAATTTTAATATCATTTTGCACTATGTTGATATATGATGTCATAAAATCATGCCAGAATAAAAAAATATATACATTTATTACATTTTAAGATATTTTAATCACAAATGAACGGTTAAACCGAATGACCTTTTGACACTTCAAAATCTTTAAAATACCTTTATATGTAGAAAAATATAATTAAAACCTTTTGGATTCAATAAAAGAGATCTAGTTGTACTACCTTACATACTTTTGATGTCATACCTTTGTTTTTTATTATTATTAAGGCCTTTGGACAAAAAAATAAAATAGCAACATCTTATGTAAAATCTACTTTTAAAAAAGATCTACATTTCTCATGGTGAAACGTTTCATTCATGGTGATAACATGAAAAATCTGCCTTGGTTTAGTGGACGATTGCTGCCATCTACTAGAAAACAAACACTTTTAAAATTAAAATAACATGAATTTTTAACTATAACCACTAGATGGCTGCAGAGGATTTACTCAGTGGTTTTCATTTAGGCCTTAGGTATTATAAAATTAATATTATAAGAATAAAAATGAAAGTTACGCTTTTTTTTGTACTCAAGTAACTTTTTTTTTGTAATTGTCACAATATTACAGTCAAATTTGGGCGCCATATAATCTAGAGCCGCCTCTGATCTGACTGTATAAAGCGCAGTAGAAATAAAGCTGATTGAGTGAATGTCTGAACCTAACTTGTGTCTCACTGCTCTAACCTGATTCTCTGTGTTCTGCTGCAGGACTGATTTATTCTCTATAAGAATGACACAAACTAAGCTCTTGTTATAATCTCTCCGGATAAAACTAAACAGAAAATCATTTAATTCCCGTGTGGCGGCTTTACATCCAAACTCACTCAGACTGACCTTAACCAACGGTGAACGTGCGTCTGCTGTCTGGAACTAGAACTGGTTCATAATACATTATTAATGCATAAAAATAACAGTATATTATTTTGAGAATTAGCCAGCAAGTGCAACATCAGAAATATTAAAACAGTCTCTTCAGAAGCAGCTAGTACTAAACCGAGACTGATGCGACGGCCAGACAGAAAATCTCCAGGAATGAAAAGACTAAAGCGGATCGTGGGAATGATGGTTTTGCCTCAGGGTGTTTTTACTCTCCTGTAAACGCTTGAGATCTGCGAGATAATCTGAGACAGATTCTCCAGTGACCATCAACACTGTTATGATCATCCAGTCAGTGATCCTCCTGCACACACACACACACACACACACACACACACACCACACACCGTTTGTCGCGTCTGTCACTGTGTATCAGAGGATTCCGCGGTTGCCATGGTGATCTGGCTAGTGTGTCTATGGGATGCTGAGAAGCTGCACGTCTCCACGGTAACCAGAAGCCTTTGGGATGCAGTACAAGAGTTTCCTGTAGCATCACTGCCTCTTACAACCATCACACAATATGCCACAGATTACGTACAGCTCTATACTGTGACTGTCTGTCCTCTACTGTACTAATAACCTCATTATTGATCCGCTCCAGTGACCGTCAGACTCATTCAGCATCACAGCTGCACAAATATATAGCATTAAACCCCTCATATTCTTCACATTTCAACACAAAACTGCACTCACAACCTATTTTCCTTCTGTAACGTGACACGAAACAAGACTTTAAAAAGCGGTTAAACTGACAGTCACTCCTGATCGATTCAAATCAGACAAATGCAAAGCAAACATACAGAAGATAAACTACTGTAGGATTTACTTTGAAACTAATTTTACTCAGAAATCGCTAGTAAATTTCAGAAATAATTACAAAGAAACAACAAATAACACTTTCAATTAAACATGATT